>JAPFBL010000383.1:0-70000 GCA_026182355.1 Hermatobates lingyangjiaoensis
ACTGAATCTAAATACGAACCTTTTCAAATCTCACGAGTCCCACTAGCTTCCTACGTGAGTAAATGTGATAACCTGATGACTTTGAAATTATATATATAGTACCTCAGATAATGCAAAGCTGCAAGACCATGGGTCCACGAAAACGACTTTTTATTAAAGACAGACTGACGACCCCATTCTTGACAGTGTTTACTTACCTTAAAAAAAAAACAGTAGAATGATAATTTAGAAATATTGGGCTTCTGGTTTGAACTGCTAATTACGAAGTGCACTGATGAGCTTGGAAATATTTGTTAGTTGGACTCCACTAACAAGATGAAGATAGTTTGAATATAATGTAAAATGATGATTCAAAGAATGTAAAGCTAAAGAAAACTGGAAAAGTTTTCATTCTGATGATTCTTCTTACCTATTGCTAAGTTAGAAGTGGAAGTATTTCAAGAACATTATTGAAGTGTTTCAGTTATTTCATTGAAATGGATCAGTCTTTTGAATGAAGTCAATGAAATATTTCATTACACTAGTGTTGGGGGAGGTGAAAGTTGTCTGTGTGTCGTAATATATGGATCACCCTTGACGAGCGGTACGATACGTCTTTCCATTCAGAACAAACGGACCATGCCCTCTTATCTCCAAAGCGATACCGTTATCGCTACTAACAAAGACAGTGATCAAATAACCAAATAATAAACATATTAGAGCATCCACAAGCAGATATACTTTAATCTTACTATTTTCTTATTCTAATTACGTTATTTTGTTAGTATAATAATTAAAAAGTATTATAAACGCAATGTACAGGTGTTATAATTTCAATTTCATCAACAATCACTTTATTTCAAATTGTATTGAAGTAAAATTGAAGGTAAGAAGTAAAATTCTGAAATGGAACGATTAATCCATTTATAATGAATTTATAGATTAATGAATGGATAATAATTCATTATTAATTAATAATTTTAATAAGTATTCATTATTAATTAATTAATTAATAATATTTCATTATTAATACATGAATGATTAATAATGAATAATGATTAATGAATTTATAGATTTATTATTCTTACTAATTTAATCTAACATTTTAGCGGCCGGAATTCCTCAAGTAAGTCCAAACTTAGACTAATCTAAGTTTCAAAGACTTTTCTGACTAATGATATATTATAAATTCATATTATAATGAACATCCTTCCTCATGAGGAATTCCTGCGGTCCCCGTCACAGCGACAGCTTTTAGAACCAATTGACATGGTACATAAGTAAAGATCGGTAGTTCTTCAAAGGAATTGATTTCTTTGTAATATTTCCTGGTAGACTTAAAATAAACTATTGGTCATAAGAGAGCCCCTCAAGTGTCATTATAAATGTAAACATTACGACAGCAAAAATGGAGTCATATAGCCTCTGGCCTTCCATTTATTTGATGGGGGAAATGAAAAAATCTGAGCTCTTTGTCTTTCGGAGACTAAGTTAAGCTGTAAGTACAGAGGTTTTATGATATCAGGTACTCGTTAAAGATCCCTTATCTACATGCATTTGAGTTAGGAAAAGTTCAGGACTCCAAATGCAGAATCTACGATGCGTGGAATCACAAAGGTCAAATGTTCGGCATATGTGTGTTCTCTTCAGGGGCGGCCACTGAAACCTAACCTACTACTATCACGTATAAAAGTATAACCTTTTTCAATCATTTAAAATTCAGGATTTACCATTTTTATTATCAGTTGTTTTATATTGTTCAACTTAGGTGAATCGCCCACTTGAGTATTAACAACCTCAGTATTATGTTATACAATATAATAAAAACTGTTCATAAACCAACGACCAACGACTATTACCATGCACAACAGTGCATGTCTTAAATAGCAGTTCAGGACCAGAGGCCCACTACTGCTAGATTCTCATCCTGCTGTTTTTGCTGGGTCAGTAAACAATGTCAAGAATGGAGGAGTCAGTCAGTAAGGGAATGTGTCGTCTTTGTGTTGTTCATAAAACGACAGCAATGGAAAAATTACAAAATTTTCTGCACTATGAGACTAATCTTTGTCCTTCTTCTAAACGAACAGTTTCTCGTAAATTCAGTCATCTTAGGAAATTCTATAACTGCTCTGTTATATCCGCCCCACTCCACAAGGTGGCTGCCACATTGACGGTATTGTTATTGTAAAAATTATTGTATTTTTAAAGCGTGACACTGTTTTTGTGACTGCTGTAAGGTTTCAGGATAAGTACTAAGGTTGATAGTATGCCGTATGATATTCTCTGATAGTTTAGAACAATGCACTCCTTCAGTGTAGTATGAGGCACTGTCAACGAATCCCACGGTTTGGGTATGGAGGACAGCTTAGGCCATAAAGTATCAGTGGGTCAGCCCTGCATGGCTGTTACTTGACATCCTAAATACAAGAGGTGAAAATCATTGGCCACTGTCGTTAACCCAAGGTAAATTCTAGTGAACTAGATGAGTCTATCTAACTACTTTTTTTGACTGGACATTTCTTCAATCTACTTAGCTGCTCTATCAGCGCTTCATTTCTGTTGATGATCATTTGATGGACACAATTAGACATAATTAGCTAGAACTCATAACACTTCGATTTATTTACCAGAGGATTGACATTCTTCACTATATTTGAAGTTCTTGATTAAAAACCCGTTACTATTGCATAAACTGCTTTTGTAAGGCATCTGGTATCAACAACACTTTTCCTATTACTCTGACTAATAGCTGCTGGTAGAATATTCTAATATTACTACTTTTAATACTTAGTAATCATATTCCAATATTATAATATTACTACTTTTAATATTTACTAATCATATTCCAATATTATAATAGCATTAAAATTAGTTTTTTTTCGAAAGCTACAATTACTAGCTAACTCAGCTTGGTAATTAGACATAAAATTACAAACATTGCGCCAAGATGCACAAGTTCTGAGAACAGGTAGCTTCTTTCTCTACGTATGGTTAACCCAAAGAGTATACAAAGTGAAAACCCCACAAATGACTTATTGCTTTAATTGATTTCTGACATCATTTCACGCCGCCTCATACTCGTTATTTGAATGATATTACGATAGAAATAAAAGAGTCATTTGATGGTAGAGTTTAATAAAATTGTACAAACATAGCTTAATAAATTAACATAACATAACTAATGCCCAAATGGTATTGAATTATTAAATTAAACAAAATATTCAAGCTTTATTTCAAATCAACTAAAAAGAGACTAGTTGTACGAAACAATTTTCATCCTCTACTGTAAAACATGTTTTTCACATTAAATGGCAGTGTATTGATTTAATCGTCTCCTCTTCTCCTTAAATTCAATTACACGTCGCTATTTTGTAAAGCATGCTTGTATTTATACATCACAAATTTGTTGAAAACTGAATAAAAATATATCATTCCACTAATGTGAATTTCAATAATTATTTAGTCGAAAATAGTTACAAATTTAAAACAATACACTCTTTTTTTTAAAAAAAAAACACTCCTTTACTTTCTTTATAAAAAAACTAATAGAAATCTCCAATGTTGCACACTATTTTTTTTGTAAGTGCAGCCATTATCAGAAATAACAAACAATATATTTGGTAATTCATTTTGCCGTCTAATATATATTCAGAAAATTAAAATGAAAATGTAATTGGCGAACATTTTGAATGTTTCAATGTATTTAATTGACATTTAGATTAAAACACTAAAATTAGCATTATTTTAAATTGCTTACTTTAGCCAAAAAATGACTAAAATTAGCACAAGTGGCGCCGACTAATAAGTTGAATGTATAACACACACTGAATGACATTTTAACTAAGCCAGATTATCTGATGAAAGAAATCGGCAGAGCCATTTAATTAATTATCAATTTGCAAACGCAAGTTTAAAAATGTAATTATATATTAACATTTATATTTTTTAATAGCTTATAAAATATAAAACAGCTTATATTAAAAGCAGACATACAAATAATAATTTTAATTGTTTCGACTATAAATGAATGCGGCTTGTGTGTGTCTGTGATTTCAGTCAAGTGGCTGAAGTTAGAAGTTGATATTGACTTATTAGTTAACAGTTCACTGTTGAATGGAATGAAATGTATTTGTTGCGTGATTATGATTTTTAAAGTCTGTATTACTGCATATAAAGTTATGTAGCAGTGACCATACCACAAGGGAACACATGCAGGCCAAAAAATGACCATTTTGGATACCACACAATGAAAATTCTAATTTGGAGTCCTTACTTATCCCTAAATCAAGTGTATTTTTATGATGATTCTTTAACGAGTACTGACATCGTACAGGCACTGAACTGGTTTAACGTGTTTCTCCGAAGGACGACGTGCTCAGATTCATCACTTGGAGGGCCAGGTGGGGATCGAACCTCAGACCTATCAGTTCAGAGGCCAATGCTCGGCCTAGGTCTGTTCCCTTGAGTGACCACAGCAACCTAACCTAACAGCCTACTGCATGTTGCACAGAACATCTTAAGTGTAATTATTCAACATGTAACTGTTAAAAGCACAATTAACTGTATAAACAATAACTTCAATGTATCAGAAATCAAAGAATACATACTTGAATATACGAATTACATGGATTATATATATTTGGTGCATAAACATTAATATTTAATACATAATTTTAAAATGTCTATATTTGAAATTTGTGTTTTAGGAATACATTAATCATTGCCTGTTGCAGCAATACCTTTTTCACCAAAGCACTTTATAATGGAGAATCTATATAAAATTCAGTAATTCTTAGCTTAAGCTTGCTATTGACGATAATGGAGCTTCTTCTTACGAATTTGTGCGATTATCACTTAATAATTCAGTGAAGAAAATGTCTTAGCAGCTTAGGAATCTTATTTCTTTTTTTTTTACTTTATACCAGAGAGCAAGCGCATGACAGTCGATACGGATTATAATTCTCCTTCATCACTTCATCACTGTACTTTTTTACTCCTTAAGTACACTATATCATTCCAAATACGCAAGGGTGAGTTATTTAGAAATGTATCATCATAGGAGTATTATCGGATTTTATTAAAAAAAAAACTTTACGTTCCAATTACGACAGTTGACAGTTGATCTTCACCTAGTGAATTTGTGACTTTGTTTGCTACTCTGTTACACAGGTGCTCCGTACATTCTATTAAGCATTCTCCATGCATATTTTCCTAATAAAAATGAATTTTTGTTAGGAAGTATAATTGAAATCTCAAAAACTAGTATTATAGGATGATATCTAAATAATAATAATTAAAAATACCTGTAAATATTAAATGTACTGCAATAATAAGCATTAAATATTTATTTATAATACTTAGAAAACTTATCCAACATATAGTTTTATACACAAAAATAGTATTATTTTCTCAGATAAATTATATGACGTCAAAAGGAAGCATAAAGTATATACAGATCTCCAGAATATTACATACGACCAACTGATGAGGTTTGAGCTACCGCAAGAGGCCTAGCTGATTTTATATTCTGATGATATACTTATCAATAAAGCTATCCGCAAAGTTTAGCTAGAACAACCTTGATTTGATTGAATAATGAAACATTTTAAATGTTGGCTGGAGAATCATGGTTTTTTCCCTGTATTTAAGAAGATAAGAGGTTGCTATTCTCGGTAAAAAAAAAGAGAAGTTGTTCTAAGGAACAGATAGAGGAGGGCAAATAATTGCTGTACCATCAATTATTTCAGATTGATTCTTGAGTCGAGAATTTTATTGCTTTTACAAAGAAAACTTGGCATCTGTAAATCCTTAGGTAGAGTAGAAGCATTAAATAGGCTAATAGTAGATGTTTGATTTCCCACATCTGCTAAACGTCATTTCTTTACGTCTCTAGTTTAGTCAGTGCTGCTGAATCAATCAAAACACTGGAGAGAAGTAGCGCAGAAGAAGATACACAAAATGCCTGCTACTTACTAACATCGATTATCAAACAGTGTCAATGCCATCTGTCCTGATAATATCATCCAGGATTCAGAAAGAACTTTTGACAAAAGAGAGACAGCTGCTTACTTAACAGAGCAGAAATTTTGCATAGAATTAGGCTGTGCCGAAGAGAGATTAGCAGCAGATGTGGACAGGTGTGTCTAAGAACAGCTAGACCCTTAAGCTGATTAGATATGTCTACTCGTGGACTGAGAGAAAACATGGTGATTTAGAATACTTCCTCATTTCTTAGTGGTCATCAGTATATAACTGTACAATGTAGTAAATCATCATATCACAAATATGCCTGGCTGTACAGCGGCACATGACATAGAACTTCTATTCAACTTCTGTCCAAAATGGTATCAACAGAGAAGCCACCGACAGAAAGAGATAGAGAGCTATTCTTCCCTGATGCTATCATCTGAAAAATGATCAGAAGAGTAAAGGTATGAAGTGGACAATCACAAACATGCTAAATACTAAAAAAAAATATTAGGAGGATATACAGTAAAAAGGCAAAATGAAATAAACTAACAATTTGGTGAAGAAAAAAATGGTTCTTTGATAGAATCATAGAAGAAATGGGTGTTTTAGCTTGTAAACTATCTCTGCTAGAAGTTCAGCTTAATGTGCATATATATATATATATATATATATATATATATATTGTACCTTACCACCCTCCCACCCTTAAAAAGCTATTATTGCTATTAAGGGCTTTGATAGCAATCTATGTACAAAGAAATGATCTCATTATTTATTTTGACATATATTTTGCAACTATTTTTACCATAATTTTAAATTAACATGATTTACTTGACAAAGCAACTTACTAAAAATAAAGAATACTCGTTATTTATATTTAGATTTACAATTGTCCCATCTTTGAGCAAAGGCTTCTCCTCAGTAATTCTCAGTGATTTATATGAAGACAGCTGTATAACGAAGAGCCCACGAACTGTCACTTTTATCTTTTCATCCCGATAGTTCTACCATTTTATCTAATCCTATTCGTAAATACTAATTATATTGAGAGTAGGATCTTTAACAAGTAAATCACATCGTAAAGGCTTGGAATCGTCGGCTTAACATCTTATCCAAGAGACTGCGTGCTCAAATTTGTTCGACCTCTTGCATGAATAAATTGAAAATCAGAGTGGATTGAACCCTAAACTAAGAGTCTAGAGGCGAGTACCCAAGTCTTTGGGCTACCCTCTACTATGTGTTCAAATTATTTGTGATATAATATGTTTATATCACATTATTATCATTATTATCACATTATTATTATATTTATATCACTATTATCCATAATACATGTGTAAACATATGTACCCCTGGTTAGATATTTGACCATTATAACATGCGATAAACTAAATGCGAATGAATAATCATATTTATTTGAAATATTTTCGTTTCACTGAATATAACTATTGGCTGACAAAAATTGATAATCGAAAAATATTAAACCCTTATTACTTTTCCTTTAAACTGAATTTTTTCTTAATATTTAACTTAAGAACATTGGTACAAAAATAAGTTTACAACTATTCGATGCACATAAATTACTACTTCAATATCCCTTAAAATAGAAAAAAAAATACAAATTTTTCACTTTTTTTAGTTTCTGAAATTTTCAGAGTTTAAATAAAGAGATTTTTTTCTTACGTGATTTGTACAATCTACGGTT
Organism: Hermatobates lingyangjiaoensis; assembly: GCA_026182355.1. Classification (NCBI taxonomy): domain Eukaryota; kingdom Metazoa; phylum Arthropoda; class Insecta; order Hemiptera; family Hermatobatidae; genus Hermatobates; species Hermatobates lingyangjiaoensis. The sequence continues at coordinate 7,655 of JAPFBL010000383.1, forward strand.
GCCTGTTTACTAATTAATCCAATATTTTTTTAATTCTTTTAAAATTTTTAATATATAATATAATTTAAATATTTTGTTACGGTGTTTTCATGCCCAATAACTTATTTTTTATTTCAATTGTTACATCCATTGTGACTAAGTTCCATAAAATTGAGTTTGTTTTTTTAATCTAATGCATAACAAATGGCTATTCTTCAAATACAATTTCTTTGTTATTAGTAGATTTTTAGAAATCTCGTTTCTTCATTTAAACTCAGAAAATTTCAAAATAAAAAAAAAGTGGAAAATTTTTATTTTTTTTTCTATAGTAGTAGATATTGAAGTAGTAATTTATGTGAATCTAATAGTTGTAAACATATTTTTGTACCAATGTTCTTAAGTTAATATTCTAGAAAAAATTGAGTTTAATGCAAAAGTAATAAGGCAGTGGCCACTCCTGACCTTTTTCTTTAGGCATGCAATTTTCAAAGAATAAAAGAAATACAGAGAAATACCCTTCTAATTCTCATGTTCAGTTTTTCATGTTGCACAAAAGGATAGTGATGTATTAAAAACTTTTTATGGGGATTTGATCAGGTTTATTTGGAAATACTTTTAACATTAACTTTTATTAACCAATACAATAAAAATAGCCAAAACATGTTTTTATTAAAAAAAGACACTCAATACATCATTTGAATAAAAACTTCTTGCAAAATTCTTCGATAACAAAACCATATAACTTCTCTCTATCTGCCATGAGATCTTTAATAAATGTCTTTCAATTGAAATTAGGGATAAATTAGACAATCGCTCTTCACTTTGGGAGCTTCGTAAATAACTTTTAATTCTTTTGAGGGCAGAAAACGATCTCTCAACACTTGCTGTTGTTATGGGAATAGTCATAACCAAATTCATGAGTTTATAAATTTCCGGAAGACCTGTGTGCATATCACTTTCCAGTATGTATTTGAGGAGCTCAGCAAGCCTGAGTTGCAGTGTATGCAAACTTCGTTCTTGTTTCTCTTGGCAATTAAGACCATTTTCATTAACCAGAAATGATAAGAGTAAACCCCTGCATTGGGAAGCTTAGCGCAATCATATAAAATGGTTCCTTAGCGTGTAGTGGAATTAAAAAAGGGGTTCCTTTAAATATTTCGAGTCTCGACCATTTTGGTTTCTTTAAAGATGAATTCTAAGCATGCAATGCATGTGTTGCATTCCCTGAGAAATCGCCACTGTAATAAGGGTTAAATATTATTCAGGTATCAGTTTATGTCAGCTAATAGTTAAATTCAGTGAAACTAAAATACTTCAAACAACATATGCTGTGATATCTTTGCTAATAAGGGTGTAAAATGAATTATTTTAGATTATTATGTGATGCATATACGGATAATACATTCAAAGGCTATTATTTTCATGGTATTAGTTTATATTTTAATTGAAACGCAGTAAGTAGATTAAAAAACAGCCTTCTGCCATCGACTATTATGAAAATTTTATACCAAGCAAAATGTACAATAATGATATTCTCTCTAAGATCTCAGAGTAATTAATTAAAAATTTGAGAACTGTTCTGAATAATATTTCATTAGCACTTGCTTTAAAATTTGCCATTTTATTTGCGAACTTAATAAACTTAATTGTTTGGGCAGTTTTTAACTTCAAATGTTATATTTTAAAATTTATCAAAAAGTTATCCACAAAAATACGAAAAAAAAATATTTTCTAACTCAATAAAATGTTCAAATAAAAGAGATAATTCTGAAGGTTGTAAAATTGATTTTTAAATAAAAAAAAAATGAAAAAAAAATGTTTGACTGTCCACTCTATATAACCCATAATAAAGTAGTGATCATATGGGTGTAAGTAAAACAAGGAAAATAACTGGTAGGAAAATGCATAAACTACATGACTTGAGTAAGCGGAAAAGTAATAGAAAACAAGAGAGAGACGGTGAGCAAAGTAAAACCATCACAAGTATTTTCATGTTTTTAAATTCTAGCAATGATAAAATATGTAGAGAGAGAAAACAATTTTACGGCCAGTATTCACTTACAGTGCTATACTATTATGCAGCTCAGTAGAGCTCTACGTTATACATTCCATAAAAGTAAAACACTCTGCTTCTCTCTGACTGTCTAGATAATTTTTCAATAAAACATCTCAAGTTTAAATTTTTTTTTATGCTTTATAATACTCAAATATTAACTTCATACGTTTTCTACAAACCAGGAAAAATGTTAGTCATTGATCTCCTTAACTCTTATTAATAATTAAAACTTAATTTCATAAATGACCATTATACATCTTCAACTTACCAGTTATTTTAATTCCAAAATTTTTATCGACTTAGTGGAATAGATAATATACTAAATATATAATATTATTTTTTTTTTCTTTTAAAATAGTGATATTTTTTTCCCGAACATTGATGGCTGTTGGGAGTTTTTATATATTCTGCAGTTATTATATTAATAATAGTAATAATAACAATAAAATAATAATAATAATAATAAATTATAATAAGGAGAATAATAATTATATAACAAAAACTATCATAATGGTTAATAAATAATAATTTTTTTAACAGGAAAAAAAAGTTTGTACTTCATGCTTCATAACATTGACAGCGAGAAATTTATATAATAGGTATATAAAATTATTAATCAACAACAACCCTTGATATAATATATGAATTAAAGATCCACAATAAACAAATATACATTAGATACAATGCTCCAAGGCCTTTCGTTACATCATCAGAGAGCTAAATGAACTAAACAAAAAATATAATAACAAGTTAACCTGATTGATTGAAGTCTTCAGGATTGCTGGCATCTCTGTCTGAATATAATGTTCCTAAAATTGAAGGAGTCTTGATCTGCTTACTTATTTCTTTTATCAATATTTCATTCAGTTTGTAAAGTCCCGGACTATAGTCCATAGACTATACTACTAGACTATAGACTATAGACTATATTACTTTCAATAATATCTCTCTTTCTTTCTGAAGGCACGAAAACTAATTCCTTTGCTTCAATCCAATTTATTATGTGATTTTTGTTAATAAATTTTCTTAAAATTTTATTAAGTGCCTTGTAAGAACAGGACACTCTTTTCATCTTCCCGTCTGATCGAATATTGGTGTTGTTTTACTCTTGTAAGGAGACTTTTACTCGTCTGTCCAATATAAGACATTTGGCAATCAGTACAAGGTATCCTGTATACACAACATTCTTTTTCCTTCCCCTTATTATAATTATTATTATTTTTTTTGTTTAGTTCATTTACCTCTCTGATGATGTTATAACGAAAGGCCTTAGATCATTGTATCTAATATATATTTGTTTATTGTTTAATATGGTTGTTTATATATATGGTTGTTTAATTCATAATATTTATGTATGATTTAATTAATATAATTTAGAAATCTTAGCGTCATAGATAATTTTGAAGTTTGAAAACTTACTGACTACCCTGGCTACAATGAAAAGCAGGTTGCTCTGTTTTATTTTTAGCATAACTAATGTTTCTCCTAGTTTAAAATATAATTATTTGTCATATATTTAACTATTTTTAGATAGATAATTCAAATGGTTAAAATTTAAAATTACAATGTCGGTGAAATAATCAAGTACTATTTACATCTCAACTGACATACTAAAAAATACATGTCCCAAAATAATGTTACTAAAAATGACAGTTTCATTATTAATTTGATGTTTTATATCAAAAATACAATTAACTAATATGTTTCATTTTCATGTCACATAAAAATAATTTTGTTTTAATGATAAATTTTATATTAAGGAACTCTTTGCAGGTGTCAAATTTAACCTAACAACCGGAATTACATTTCGCGTCATTATTGCTTAGTGTTGACTTAGTTTTGTAAGAATAGTTTAAGATAAATTAATGACGAATATTGTATATTTTATACTTATTTACTAATAAATAATTTTGAAAAAATCATTCATTATGAATAATGATTTTTTCATCATGAATTGGACTTACAGAAGCTACAACACATACACAATCTCAGACAACAGTTAACACTGAAACAGGTCTTTTACTTTTGATATAATGGTTTCGAAAATATGATAATAAAAATGATTTGGTCATGGTTGTATGATAATATGAAATCTAAAATTGTTTACTGGTTGATTAAGTAAAATATGAAGATATTTTAAAATTTCCATACACACAAGGTGCAAGTCACTGTTTACAGAGACATTCAGTGACACTAATATTTATTTGTCAAATTAATGGCATTATTATTTATTAAATAATTAAGGCATTTATTTACCTTAAACGGTAGTAAATCGGAGAAGAAATGAATAATATTCATTTTTTCTGTTGAATTCTCAATTGCATGTTAACTATGTCTATTTAATGTTATTTTACGACAGCAGATAAAATCATCAACCTACGAAATGAAGTCAAATTTTTTTGGTCATACTAATTAGTCATTACCTAATAAATGCATTTATTAGTTAATAAATCCATAATAAATTCCTAATAAATAGGAATACCCTTCCTACTAAATCCATACCCACTAAAAAAAAAAAGAAAATTAGTAATATGTTTTCTCTAAATGTTTTTCAGAGAATCCTAGATATAATAGTAACATTTACGATTATTATTATATATTTTTACAATATTCATTGTCTGTGTGTATGTTCGTTTTCTAAAGGAAAATTTCATGTCTGGTAAACGTTATAAATTCATCATATGTAAAATTCTATGAGGATATTAATTAAATAGTAACAGTCTCTACGTATATGCTCATTTAAGATAGTTATTCGTGCAGAGAACTTTTTTCAACATTCAGCTCATGTTTGTCAATTGTTTACAATGTGATCTCTGTCTATCGGCGACTGTTGGAATAAATTTCCGATCGATCATGATTGAAAATCGCTAGTACTATACGAATTACTGCTTGTTTAGTTTCTTTTAATTTTTAATAATTATTTTGTATTAGTTGTAATTTTTTCAGTCTACTGACTTTTTTTTATATTTCTAATTGTCAAACATATATTTTTTGTTTGTTTATATTTTGTTTCTACTTCACGGTAGATACTTTTATAACTATATCTATACATGTATAACCTAACCCAACTGACGAAGACCGCTTGTTACGGTTGAAAGATCTTAGTCTTGTTTTCCCATTTTCTTATTGTGGTTTGATCATTGATTGTTTATGTGAAATATTTATATATATATATATATACTTTTTCGTTGGAAATACGATCCAAAACGGACAAATACAGTTCAATATAGACAAAGAAACATAGAGAAATCAAAAGAACACAGTTACAGTCTCTAATTTTCGGTTTGAACCGTCTTTAGGAGAGAACCAAGAGCACTGGTTCAGAGACGGTTGGAGACCGTATATATATATATATATATTATATATATATATATATATATATATATATTGGTATACTTTGGGATCAGACCTTCTTTTAAACATAACTCATTAAATATCTTGCCAACATTAAGTTTAGTATGTTTTCTACATACCTTTTCATTAGAAATCTTGAAAAGGTATGTAGGAAACATACTAAACTTAATGTTGGCAAGATATTTAATGAGGTATATATATATATATATATATATATATATATATATATATATATATATATTAGTATAAATGGGCAGCAAATCTTCTTGAAGACAAATGGAATTAAAGTATGCAGCAGCTTCTGCATTAACGACCTTTTTGCTGATGGCCTCGATTTTTCTAAAAATTTTAGAAAAATCGAGGCCATCAGCAAAAAGGTCGTTAATGCAGAAGCTGCTGCATACTTTAATTCCATTTGTCTTCAAGATATATATATATATATATATATATATATATATATAGATATATATATACACTTTTTTTCGTTGGAAATAGGATCCAAAACGGACAAATATAGTTCAATATAAACAAAGAAACATAGAGAAATCAGAAGAACACACTTACAGTCTCTAATTTTCGGTTTGAACCGTCTTCAGGAGAGATAAGAGAGGGAAACCAAGCGCACTGGATCAGAGACGGTTGGAGACCAACAGTGTTGCCGCATGCGCGCCCGTTCACAGAAAATAAAGTAGACAGGAATCAATTTATAATTAATTTATAATTTATAAAATAAAATAAGATAATGGAATATGAAAACAATAATATATAAAAAAAGAAAAAATTGAAAAAATAAGGGAAATTGATACAGAGAAAATTATTTAAAAGAAAATTATTTAAGAGAAAATTATTTATGTATCAATTTCTCTGTATCAATTTCCCTTATTTTTTCAATTTTTTCTTTTTTTATATATTATTGTTTTCATATTCCATTATTTTATTTTATTTTATAAATTATAAATTAATTATAAATTGATTCCTGTCTACTTTATTTTCTGTGAACGGGCGCGCATGCGGCAACACTGTTGGTCTCCAACCGTCTCTGATCCAGTGCGCTTGGTTTCCCTCTCTTATCTCTCCTGAAGACGGTTCAAACCGAAAATTAGAGACTGTAAGTGTGTTCTTCTGATTTCTCTATGTTTCTTTGTTTATATTGAACTAGATATATATATATATATATTGATGTTTCAGAAGACACAGAAATGATTATGTAATAAAATAATACCACTAACGTAAAAATCAAAAGTCTAAAAAGTTCTAAGCAATTTCAAGTATTACCCCTTTTTTTAAAGAACAGAAAGTTAAAACAAATGAAAGGAATGAGCGATGGGAAGGAGTACAGTAGAGACAAAAAGTTTTTTTTTCATTTTCAATCAAGAGATTCTTTCACTTTAACATCACTTTCTGTACCTCATTTCTCTCATGTTCGCCTTCACTGCACTGTTTTCTTCACTTGGTTTTACTTTCCGTTCTTTGAAATAAAAGTGACACCCGTAACTGCTTAGAGCTCTTTACTTTTCCTTTACAGATTTTAGCGGTGATTCCCACAGCATATATGTTTCGTTAATTTAAAAACAGCTGCTATACACTTTTAATATAGTAATGATGATATTCTATTTTTAATACCAAAGATGAAAAAAATTTCTTAAAGTGTCGTCTTTCCTATATATATATATAAAACAAGATTTCCAAATAAACAGGTGAAATAAATATCAACATTCAAATCATAATAAGAAAATCAGAAAATTACTAAAAATTTTAAACCAGTACAACTTGTCTTGTCACCCAGTATCAGTCAGATTCAGATAGAGACCAAAAAATATGTTTTCATTGAGAAATCTCAGTCACTTTTGATCTCTTAACTTGGTTCTATATATATATATATATATATTTATATATATATATGTTATATATATATATATATGTATATGTATATATATATATTATATTATATATATATATATTATTATTATTTATATATATATATATATATATATATATATTGTGTGTGTGTGTGTGTGTGTGTGTGTGTGTCTGTGTGATCAAACAACAATATGAAATGGGAAAACAAGGCTAAGATCTTTCAATCGTAACAAGCGGTCTTCGTCAGTGTCAAAACCCAACTAACGCCAGTTGGGTTTTTAAGTCTGACGAAGATCGGTTGTTACGGTTGAAAGATCTTAGTCTTGTTTTCCCATTTCATATGGTGGTTTGATCATTGATTTTTATTTCACGTGTTTATGTAAAATCTTGATGTATATAACATACACACACACACACACACACATATATATATATATATATACGAGTTCGAGATTAACAAAGAGCAACACACAAAGTAGGGAAACACACTTACACTTATATATATATATATATATATATATATATATATATATTCAGGTAACTCACCACAAATTAAAGAAGATAGTCGCTCTAAGGCCTTTCGCTTTCACGTCGTCAGAGAGCAAGTGAATACAAGCAACTTGTATTCACTTGCTCTCTGACGACGTGAAAGCGAAAGGCTTTAGAGCGACTATCTTCTTTAATTTGTGGTGAGTTACCTGAATATTTATATCACGTTTTATTGTGACAATTTTCTATATATATATATATGATTTAAATCATAAAACAGTCTGTGAGAGGAATTTATAAAACGATAAAAAAAAAGAACACTGTTTCACGAGAACCTAACTTAATTCAATATTTCCACTTCGTCGTTATTAGCAGAATAAAAAGATATGAAAAGATTCAGCTTCGATGGCAAACAGTAGTACTGCCGTTTTCTGGCCTAACAAAACTTTTGTTCACCATCTGATGACAAAACAGTTAAAATATTGATGTTTAATTGGTTATTAGTTTCTTCCCATTTCATATTATGGTTTGATCATTGATATATTGAACATATACATACACCAGACCTACAACAACAATAAATTATACAAACTAAAATAAGGTATGATTGACTTATATTCATCAATAACAGAAGTAGGAAAGAAGGTGATAAATATGATAGTTTAAAACGAATTGAGGTGTTTTATAATACGCTAACGTTCATAGTCAAGTAAAATTACATTAAAGAAGTTTTAAGACTGACATCTTTTAATCAGCATACATGAAAATTGATATTTTACATATTCCAGGTATAATTTTCAGTTGATATAGGTAAAATAATCTTGTGTCAATGATTGTGTTCTGAGGTAAAGTACCTTGGTTTGACTTAGAAAAAGTAAAATAATAGAAATTCTATTCATATAATAATTGATTTTTACTTTTCAATCTAAAGATATATAATAAAAAAATGTATACATCAAAGATATTGTTGATAAGAATATATTTAAAAAATAAGTTGATGAAATCACTAATATTTATAAAGTAGTCATCAAATTTTTGTAATAACAGTATATTTATCAAAGTTGCAAATAATTATTTAAGGTGGGTTAAATTCCCTTTTAATGAAGAACAGTTACCTTTCAATGAGAGGGAAGTTTTATAATTTAATAATTTTTTTAAATAATATAATTTGAATCACTTTACCAACTAAAGTTGACCAGCTAAATAGTTTATATCAAAAAAATGTTATCTCTTAAAAAAATGTAAGATAGAATAAGAATTGTCTATGAGGAAACTGTGAGCATAGTTGTTTATCTGATGGAAAATATCTAAACTTACGCTTTCTCAAAATATGAAATACTTGATGAGCAATAGGACAAGATGATCATCTTGAGTGGTGATGTTTGTTTTTCTGAAAGTTATAACCAATAAATATGTTAACTTTATAATCAAGTATCAATTAGTGATACTCTTGTGACTACGGAGTTATCATAATAACCACTGAGTTTCTTCGCTACCTCAGACAGACGATAACAGTATTGTAAAGTGCACATTACTGTAAAAAAATAACAACATTAAAATGTACACATTATACCAGTAAAAAAAAAAATGTTTCTTGGTTTCACTTGACTTAGAAGTATCCGTGTAAATCAACCACATGAAGAAATTTTAAGCTCCAGAATAAATTATATTTCAGCGACAGTAGACGTTAAATGATGTTCTAACTTTTGTTTTATTAAGTTTTGTTACACAAAATAATTTTTATAAGAAATAAATTATTGTTTTTTCATGAAGGAAGTTAATTAAATAAAATTAAGCAGTTTGTTAGAATTCCAGTTGCCATACTGATGAAGAAAGTATTCTGTATTGCTGCGCCATCTGGTAACAGGTCCAAGAAACTTTAACTTGTTGAAGAGATAGATTTATTTAAAGACTACTTGGTGTTTCCTGCTTCGCTGGTATATGTCTTCTAAAGTGCAATACTAAATCAATTAAGCCTTACATACTGATTGTTGGACGGTAGGTGTTAAGTAGACTGCTTCGAGACCTCAATTATATACGCGTCAGCTGTAGTCTACAGTGACGTGCGGTGAGTAGCATTTTAAACTTTGAAACATTTATTTTTGAGACACTGACGATAATTAAAAAAAATATCTAACCATATCATATTATCAAACAGCAATTGAGTGATGTCTTACTTTATAGGTGTATCTTAGAGATGTTTCAAGAAAACTATTTGATAAAGTATTATCAAATTTATAAGTTATCAATTTAATAACTTCATTTGTTTTATTGTGGTCATATCTTGTTTATCAGTTATAACGAACTTAGGGGCCAGGCTAGCTCAGAGGTTACGTGCTCGCCTCTGAACTGATAGGACCGGGGTTCGATCCTCACCTGGCCCTCAATTTATTCACGCGGGAGGTGAATAAATCTGAGCGCGTCGTCCCTCGGAGAAGGACGTTAAACCGTCGTTCCTGAGCCTGTACGATGTCAGGTACTCGTTAAAGATCCCTACTCTAAATACATTTGAGTTATGCAAAATTTAGGACTCTCACTGTAGAATCAATCTTCATTGTGTGGTATCACAAAGGGCCAATGCTCGGCCTACGTGTGTTCCCTTGTGGAACTGCCACTGCAACCTAACCTAACCTACGAGTAGGTTAGTTAGTTAGTTAGGTTCGTATAACGAACTTGAAATTGTTGACCTTTAAAATTCCAAATTATTGTAAGTTTTAGTTCCTTAGACAATATATCTATTACCAGTTTAGCATTGTATCTAAACCAGGGATTCTCAACGTTATCCACATGGACCCCTAGGCGTTTACAGAAGATCACATGATGTTTACGAATAAAACAAATAGTAATATGGGTCACTGCGATACTCAGTTAGTTGTCAATGGTAAGTTTGCATTCGTAACCAAAACTCAATCAATCACTAGTGTAACAGACTGATTTTAGAATATTCAAATATAACACTAAAAACTTCATCGCAACATCCATATCAGTCTGACATAAAGTTAAATTATTATATAAAAATATTCTATAACTTATGCCTGGCGTTATAACTGAGTATGCTGTTCTAAAATTTACTTACATAAAATATATAATAACATCATATTTTGGTATATATTTATTACCTATGTATAAAATATCAATGTTGTATATGTTATATAATATCAATATAATAACACAAATATCAATATTAGGATCAATATCGTATAATATCAATGTTATATATGTAATATACTTTATTGATATAGAAATATTTATATCAAAACGATTTCCGTATCCTGACTTTATATTGTTATAATAGAGTTATTTCAAAGTTACCTCATTTACCACCTAGCCCTTGATTTACTCAAGCGGGAGGTGAATAAATCTGAGTACTTTGTCCTTCGAAGAGGACGTAAAGCTGTCGGTCCCAAGGCTATACGATGTCAGGTACTCGTTAAAGATCCCTACTCAAAATGCACTTTTGAGTTACGTAAAATTTAGTACTCCCAATGTAGAATCTGTACAATCACTGATCAAACAATAAGTCGGTAAACGGCTGACGTTATCACCCGCCAATGAATTGATTTAAACAATAAAAAAACAAATAAAAAAACCTCATTAAGTACTTAAAAACAATTTTTTTTTAAAAAAAATTACATGTGTCTGTCAATTTGAAGTGAAATACATATTGCACCTCGAGTATGGAGGCAGACGATGAAATAATAACTCTTAGAAAGTCTGCAAACAAACAAAGGTTGATAACTCATGATATAAACCTAGACCTGCAAGTAACTTAGAATTTACATATCTTATCTATTGTGTTTTGAAATATTATGGTCTTTGAAAACTACTTTCCTTCTTTATCAAAAAAAAGTCTAACAACTGATAGAGCTTGATTTATATCTATACATGTATGCTTTACCTAGCTTTCATACGCTCAAAGGCAGTGTCAACAAGCTTTTCTCAAGTCATAGTACCATACCATATGAATATCATTCGTGTTCTAACACTGATTAAATAAGAAAAGGGCTTTTAAATCATTTACAGGGCACATTTTTCAATTACAGGGCACATTCATGCATTAAGGAAAATTTGGGGCCCACCTTTGGTTTCAATAGGTGAAAAGTATCAAAGAAACTTAAATAGTGTTAAATTTGTGCCAATTCATTACTGTTGAGAAGAGGATATAGTTGATTTTGTACAGCGGTCAAATTTTCTACTGATTAATAATATTATTTAAGCTTGTATATACAAAATGTCTTATAATATTTTTCTTCTTATATTTCACTTTGGGTGAGTATTTGTATCTGATATTTGTATCTTAGTGTCTTCACTGGCGCACTGTTTGAAAATCCCTGATTTTGAGAGTCAAATAGGTTATTTATGATTAGTAACCACAAGAGATAATGAGACCTCGTTGAGGTCACCTACTAGTCACGATCTATTGGTCATATTATCAGTCATACTAACTCTTATACCTACACTAACTATACTCTCGTAAAGATTACTAATTGATTACAATTAGTGTAATCAATTCTATAATTCTTGAATTAGAGCATCTGTATACTTCTTTTGATTTACCAGGTTCAAAAGCATCTTATCAAAATCTTTTTCAGTAACTAGATTAGGTTAGGTTAGGTTGTAGTGGCAGTCCCACAAGGGAACACACTTGGGCCGAGCATTGGCCCTTTGTGATACCACACAATGAAGATTGATTCTTCAGTGGGAGTCCTACATTTTGCCTAACTCAAGTGTATTTAGAGCAGGAATCTTTAACGAGTACCTGACATCGCACAGGCTCGGGACCGACAGTTTAACGTCCTTCTCCGAGGGACGACGTGCTCAGATTTATTCACCTCCAGCGTAAATATATCGAGGGCCAGGTGAGGATCGAACCCCAGTCCTATCAGTTCAGAGGTGAGCACGTAACCACTGAGCTAGCCTGACCCCTTTTTCAGTAACTAACAAATAGACAAAATTAATTATTTTAAGACTGACGAAATAATGCGAAAATTGTAAGCCTACTATGTTGATTTGCCATTCTGATATTTTTGTTATTTCTTACAGAATACTTATTTACAAAAACTTCTGTTTTTAGTATACTATTCTTAAAACACCTAGTAATTCTCATTTTTAGTGTAAAATGCTTATGAGATATTCATAGGAAGACAATACCCATTACAGCATTTTAAGCTTATTGAATAACAGGGAATGTAGCTTCTATGTAGCAGCTGTTTGGTGATACTGACAAAAAGTTAGGAATGAAAAGTACTTTCCATGCTTCAATTATAATGAAAAATAATTGTCTTGTTTTTAAATGTACCAAGAACTATAAATATGATATCAATATTTATTAAATGACGTTGGACGTCCATACATCATACATTGCAAAACATCATAAATTATGTAATTAATTTTAATGTGCTGTTATAGTTTTATGAATTAATTCTTCGTACATACATATATTAACTCATATATACATTAAACATTATTAGTAGTTTAAATGTTACTAAGATTCGATAGCATATAATATTATATATGGTGCATAAAAAATAAATGGATAAAAAAAAATATATTAACTCATTTAAGTACATTCAAACTTATTCTATTATTATTGAAATATATCTTTTAGACTTGATTCCTATAAAAAAATGTCTGAGTCAATCTATAGAAATCTGACAACAACACGTTAACAGTTATACTAAGTTGAGTTTCCAGTTTTTATGGCTTTGTTTCTTTTTACGGAAATCATAATTCCTTAATTTTTTTTTTACCCTAGAATGCTAATTTGAAGCAGTATTCTATTTTTGATACATTATAGGTGTCAACATATTAGAAAAAAAAAACTGGAATGAAACAATGATTTGGAATAGAGGTTTATTGAAAAAATGTTACCTAAAATCGCATTTTTGTCAATCAAGTGACTTTCTTATTAAAAATATACCGTTATAGTGCGGTATATGAAGGCAGAAGATACTAATTTTGGGTAAAATATGAATTCGATCCATGAATGAGATCGTCATGAATGATTGGCTTATCGTCTGCTCAAAACTTTTAGTCCATTAACACCTACAAGCACGAAGGCATCATAAAAAAAACGTCAAATATTAGACTTTAGAACATATAAATCCATAAAAATTTTGAGGTCAACATTTTTTATATATTTCACGTATATAACTATTTTTCTTACGGTTAAGTAATAATGAAAATATGTGTTTAAAAAATAAAATCATTCAGTTTAAAAAAAAAAATAAAAAAAATGTTCACTGAATAAATAAAAAAAATTCAGTTTACTGACAGGTGTTCACCAAAATATATGCAATCAACTTGAGAAAAGGAAAAAGTATTTACTAGGAAATTTCCACCTCACAGACCGGACCGGTTTTGAACGTTGGTCACGCGGTGTATCTGAAGTCTCACTTGAGATGCCCTACGTAAAAAAGGGGTCAAATTAATTTTATTATTCGACAAATAGTAAATATATTTAATATTCTTCTAAAAAGTCATAATGCTTTCTGAATTTATGTTGTAGATGCTTCGACCTGTTTCATATGCTGCGCATATTTAAAAGAGACTCGCTGTGTCCATGGGCTACAACACCAATTTAAGAGGAGTGACAAATATTAATTCGATATTTCGACAATCGTCGTCATCAGGAGGTGCGAAGAGCGAAGAGTCCCGCAGGAAGACAGGGCGGTAACTGTAACCAGTACCGCCCTGTCTTCCTGCGGGACTCTTCGCTCTTCGCACCTCCTGATGACGATGATTGTCGAAATATCGATGTGAGTTATGTCTGTGTCTTTCTGTGTGTTTCCTTCGTTTTTTATTTTATTGTAAAAAAGTCCGCTGGACCGTTTCTTTTAATTGTATATATATATAATAAATATATATATATATATATATATATATATATATATAATATATATTAAATTCAGTAATAACTTACGTCAAATTACATAAAGAACGTGATTTTACTATTTTAAGTAAAAATATCTACCAGTAAAGAACCAGAATGTTAATATCACCTCTGGTTAAGGCCAATGATCATAATGTTTTGTGTTTTTCATTGTAACCAGTGGAGTCTTTGACCATCTTCAGATACCATACTAAATGGCATATACTGATTTAGATGAACTTTGCATAATTAGACGTGTTCTTTAATGTGTTTCAAATTACCATAATTATTAAGCACTTAAGTTTCTTTTAGATCGTGTGCACAATATTCTCGTTAACACACATAAAATAAATCTTCCTTGTGCAAATTCTTCATATTTCAGATTTGTTGCATCTCAAAATTTACATAATTGGTTCGAATTAGCACAGTTATAATCCATTTATATTAACTGCGTGAAATAAGTGAAATACATGGTATTAATTATTTTTGTAACTGTAGCTGTCATTTTGTCCATGTCAGAGATTTCAGTTTCAGGGATACTGTTCCTATTAAGTTCTGGTTTCATGAACTCTTGAATGAGTGAAACTGCTTTCATGGTTCAGTAGTTTCAATTAGCATGAGTATATTAATAGTTTGTAATCTATAAAGAAGCCATTAAGTAAAAGGAAGGTTATGTTAGAACTAATTCATAGTGCCCAGTTATTCATTCAAACTCAGCGAATCCAAGGAGAAGCCATTAAAATAATTGTCCCATTACACTTATTTCTAGTTGTCACTTGTAATTTTCACTTTAACTCTAGTACTCTGTTTTAACTGGCCATTCTATTATGCTTTCTTTAATAATTGTGATTGAGTTTATGGCTTTTTTTTTCATTTTAACAGTTTATCAGCACGTTAGACAAACCAGGGATACCCAAACAAATAAACAGCATTTTATTATTAATTCAGCTATTATTAAATACCTGTTCTAAATATGAGATAGATAGACGACGTTTACTTTAGTACTAGAAATCTGTTCTTTTATATAATTGTATGACGTACATATATACTAATAAAAAGATTTCATATAAATACCTGAAATAACAATCAATGATGAAATCACAATATGAAATGGGAAAACAAGACTAAGATCTTTCAATCGTAACAAGCGGTCTTCGTCAGAGTCAAAAACCCAACTGAAACACTAGATGCAGAAAACATCTGGTGAGGGTTGACTCTGACACCCTCAGTCAGTTGAGTTTTTGACTCTGACGAAGACCGCTTGTTACGGTTGAAAGATCTTAGTCTTGTTTTCCCATTTCATATTGTAGAAATTGTTTAATTTGTATGATCATTGATATATACTGATACATATTACAAAACTATTATAATATTTAGACATTATTATAAACAATATAGACTATACAATTCAGCTCATATTACCAACATCTTAAAAATGATTAAGTTGACATACAATAATTTTTTCATTCTTTGACTCAAAATATATTTTACCAACATGATTTGAACACATCTAATGCAGAAGAACTATAAAGCTAAGTTAAAAAGTGATATCTGTTTATTTTTAAAAATAATTTTTAATCATCGATTATAACTTCTGTTGCATCTCCCTTATTTTCACAAAACAACGCACGCAATCACAAATTAAAAAAATCTGGAGTGGCCTACACTCTACTTTACTATAAGTAACTCAATGTCAAATTTCTTGAGTATATAAAACATAACGTATTATTTAAGCATAACGTAAAGATCTAAATGGGATATAATTATTAGCATTGCATTCGTGTGGTAGTACAGATAGTGATTGAAGGACATATCAATTTATAAGCTTATTTTTGTACATCACAAATAATTTATTATTTGCAAATAATTTCATTAGTATAACTACAGCAGTAATAACATTTTTGAAAAACCAAACTGAACATTTCTTGAAACGAAATATTATCCTACAAGAGAACATGGCTATTGTTCAAATAACCAGTAGATTTCTTACATCGTTTACTTGACATCCTTCTACATTGAATATTAATGTAAAATTTTCAAATTTGAAACAGTAAATACCCTTTTTTTCTCTGAAAAACATCTTAAACAGCGAAGAAAATGTTGTTTGAAGGTGATTTGTTAATTAAAGATGTACGATAATTACAGTTATTAATCTTTAAACGAAAGATTTATATTTTGAATTATCTTTTACATTTTTGGTTTTTAACAGAATTAATATACTGGGAATTTTATGGCTTCTTAGTATTTAATAAGATCATTTTCCATCCCCTTTGTCAAATAACATATATACGATTTTTTTTTTAATGAGTGTTATCATTTACCTGCACAATATTATTCCTCTTACATCTCTTATAAGTCAATAATATATTTTAATTTTTCCATTAGAAACATCAATTTTATCTCAGTGGATTCGCTCAAAAAATTTCTAAGTCAATGTAAACAATGTAAAAAAATACAAAAAATTCGACAAGTATAGCAGGTGATCTCTTAGTCTAGGGTAAACAAAGAGTTTTTATATCGTTATTGCTCTTTCCCGTAATTGAAACTTCATGATTTTTTTTTTATGAATTGCTAATTTTTCGTTCCATTTTTGGTCAAATTTTCATTATTTTTTAACGAGCCGTTTAGCGTCAAAAAAACATTTTCTGAAAACACAAATCGTATTGTAACGCTCCTTTAGCGAATGTAATTTTAGAAAAAAATATCTCAACTCATTCTCCATATAATGTTCTATTTATAGGCATAGTTTCATCTTTGTCCGTCAAACAGTATGGCTTGTATCGCTCTCACAAGGTTTGAGATGAATTATAAGTCAAAATTTTTACATTTTATTGAAAAAAAAATATTTCCTGTTGTTTTAAAATTCTGAATATATTTTTCGTTTGTTCGATTTGTATTTTCAAAGATAATGTCAAAATTTCAAAACTCTAGGGTCATCAGTTTAGGAGAAATAAATGTTTTAAAAAAAACGGTTTTTGGCAAAAAAAGTGACTTTCCCATCATGCATAATTCTTCCCAAACAATAGGGATCTTCGTCTTTATGAGGCCCATTTTTGTGTAAAATATCAACTTGATCCATCAAAGATTCTGGACCGTAGCGTGGTAACAAGCAATGCTAACACACTCACCCACCCACCCACCCACCCACCCACCCACCCACACACACACAGACATCATCGTAAAAACGTCATAAAACGACTTCTGGGACCTCAAAACATGTAATTCCGTCAAAATCTCGAGATCGAATTTTTTCACGATCACTATACTTTACTTATAGTAAAGTAATATTTAATTGAACAGAAAAATTAAAAATCTCCTCAATCTTTGAAATATATTTTTCTATATATATTGAATAGTGAATATATATATATATATATATATATATATATATAAGATACATAGAGCCTAACATGAGGTAAAATAAGAACGGAAACTGAAATCTGTACTATAATTGCTCAATAAGGTAAGTCCATTGGACCAATCAGAAATCACACCACTAAGGGAGTCTATAGAAGCATCCTTCCAGAAGTATAATTTTACCTGACGATGACCAACGTAATTATGGTCGAAAGCTCGAATGAATTGATGTCACTTGGACAATTGATGTGGAAGCTCCAACCACAGGATAGAAGAATCGCCCGCAAGATCAAGGCCACCAGCTCAAAAATCGTGAGAGCAGAAGCACCTGCTACTCGTACTTTTAACAACCTTTGCGTACAAGAAGATTTTTACGGATTTCCAACTATATATATATATATTATACAGGCTACAGATATCAGGTAGAGAAGTAAAATAGTTGTTGAAAATAAAAATGAAATCTATGAGATAACCTTCAGTGTTATAGTAATGAGCGAAAAAATATTTGAACGGAAGGTTTAATTAAGAAATTGTTTAATTTTTAGTATAATCATTTGTTTGTTTGTTTTTTTGTTTTTTTTTTTGCTTTGAAGGTAATCCATTCTTGTATTCCCATTTGACTTTTATACAACAATTTTTGTTTGTCTCTTTAAATTTATTCTTCGTATAATTATATATATATATTTAAATACAAATAGAGTTTGAGGATTATGAAAACAAATTAATTACTTCAGATTAATAGCAGATGCTTCACATAAAATTGTTCAGCATTCTCAATACATTTCTAAGGAATCTACTGAACATCCTTAATAGTTTCTTTCGAAAAGCTTTATGAATGCAAATCAATTTTCTGCAAAACATCGGCTTGTAATCTGGGTAATTATTTTTTGTAGCCATCTATTATCACACCTGATAAAGGTTCAAACCAGAACTTAGAGAGTGTTAATATGTATTTATAATGCATCTATGTTTCTTTCTCTGTATTAAAGTTCTGACTGTTTTGGATCATTTTTTCAATCTTAGAGTATATGTTTATAATAGACTCTCTTGACTCATTGTTATATATAGTAATATTTTATATAATATAGCTTCTATCAACAGGTGGCTTATAATACAAAGCTATTAGATTAATATTAGAATTAGAAAAAATCGTCATACCTCGTAAGTTGATATCGGAGATGTTGGAGCGCTTTCGGATCTGGTCCAACATCTCCGATATCAACTTATGAGGTATGACGGTTTTTTCTAATTCTAATATTAATCTTACTAACCTCAGTGGTAATAACAATATGCAAAGCTATTAGAGTTTAAGAAAATTTAAATGAGCACATCAACATAAAAATAACTTTGAAAACTATAAATTGAAGAATATTTCTTGTTTCGGTACTTCGAATTGTAAACTAAATGTATAAAATGCTACATACCACAACTGGTGTTTACTTTTCACTTGAGACAATAATTCTAACAGTGTGACTTCCTTTGCAAAGTTTTCATGTAACTGTTGCTCTGGAACAAATAAATTTAATTTACAACTTGTAGTTGTGACATAAAAAGAGTTATAAATAAAAGCGATTTGAATTTAGTGGAAAAGGTTTCAAAGAAGACGGTTGAAAGTAAAGTGACAAGAATAGTTAGATGTAGAAGCAGGGCACGTAGCATCTGTCAGATGAATGATTAATTAGATGAAAGATTCATCTTGAGATCGAAACAAGGCTAGTGTGCAGCTCACTCTAAGCCTGCCAGTTCACTAAAGCCCTCAGAGAAATACCATGTAAAAATGTCTAATTAACTTACCTACTCTGAACAGTACTTAGCTGTAATTTATCAAGAAAATAATAATTTATAGACTAAAACAAACAGAATTAATGAAAATCATCTTCAGAAACGAGTATTACTAACATAGTAAATTCACAAAGGTTGATGTATATCCTATAGGAAAAAAAACGATATAACGATAAAAATCGTTGCAATATCAACACACATAGAGCAGATTAAAATGTTATTATTCAAATTAACCTCTTCGTAATGTTGATACAGATAAAATTTAAAAATTTTATGGATAAATCCCAAAAAACTACTTATATTTATTATGAAATATGGACCCAGAACAGAGATTATTTTGCATCGTTTGACTGTAACAAACGTGCAGATATCCTAGAACGATCAATTGTGTTACAAGGTCTTAAGGAGTATAAATCAGTCAACATATTCATAATTTTGTTTTTATGTTTATATATTGATTCTATATTACTTATGGTAAACTACCATTTTTCTTTAAACTATATTTCTTGAAAGCAATAGTATTACTTTGAACGCAAACGTCATGTTTTCAACACTGAGGACATTTCTTCTAGGAAAGTTTCTTATGAAGTAGTATTTATAAAATTTTTACTGATTTTGAATTATATTAGTTATGTCGTATGCAAGTTAGTTGCGCACTTATTTATCTTGTTGGCTGGAACATTCCAAACACTTGTACAAACGAATTTAAGATACCAATGAATGTGAAAAAATGACATTTTTTTTATTGCGTGACCAAACGATGGATGATACAGGAGTTACTCTATTACAAACGGAGCCTCATGGGTACCAAGCGACCCCTTTATTTAAATAGCCCTACTGCGGTTTGCGGTGCTCTGCCGGAACAAACAAAATACCACCGATAGAGATTCAGAAATTTCCCCCCAAATGAAGTCCGGAGATCATGCTCCAGAAACGCAGAGTCCAAAAGCGCCAACTAGTGCACCTCCCACAAGTGAACCTGAGGACTCGAAGAAGACTGTCCCGAAGAAAGAGCAAGGAAGTCACTTTCTTCCGAAATGTCAGGAAAGTTTGCTGCACAGAGGTAGGTGCTTTGAGACACTCAACAAAACCATAGAAAAAACTTTTACTGCTGGACTCAGTAAAAATGCTGAGCTTCTTGGAAGCATTGAAGCTAACTGCTGGGGTACTTTGGTACAGATAATAGTACTTATAATAGTAATAATAATAATGAAGAGTTGTTTTCACTGGACCAACCCTTCAGCACCACATCCTTGGTATCTTCCTGATGATGAACACAAAGTGTTCGAAACGCG
This sequence comes from Hermatobates lingyangjiaoensis, assembly GCA_026182355.1. NCBI lineage: Eukaryota > Metazoa > Arthropoda > Insecta > Hemiptera > Hermatobatidae > Hermatobates > Hermatobates lingyangjiaoensis. The sequence goes on from JAPFBL010000383.1 coordinate 28,698, forward strand.
TTTTTGTTGTTGAATAAACTTCATTTGTGTGGAGACTTTTGTTTGTTTATCCATTTTACCTCAGAATGAGTAAATACCACACATTTACGGATTTCACAACAAATGATTACAGTAATAATAATAATAATAATAATATTTCTATATATAAGATGAATTGACTGCCTTCTCTTCTGACAATGACAATCATTGTAATGAAGCACCTAGTAAAAAAACTTTGATCTCTTTGGACTAACTTAAATTATATTGTTTAATATTAAGGTAAATATATTTTCATATCATAATTATATACTTTCAATTTTCCTAATCTCTTATAAACAATATTTGATTTGTTATATTAAATTATATTTTAGGTTCAATCAGCATTGGAAGATTTGAATTTGCTGATATTTGCTACAGTGTGAATATCTAAGGAGTTGCTGCCAAAACAGAATATTAGGACCGACAGCATTGTTTTCTCAGAAGGATGACGTGTACAGAGCTTTCTATTTTCTGAATGTAGAATATATATCACGTGTATGATTAGAATTTCCAGTCTAGGGTAATAAAAGAATTTAAACTACCTATTAGTCTACACTGAAAGGAGTTCACCGAAAGGAGTCATTGAAAGCATTTGAGGTGATTATCTAAAAGGGAATTTGTTAAGCAAATACTGTTTGATTGCAGGAAAAAGTACATTATTATTAATAACATAAATTTGTCTATTGTATCTCTTTGTTCCCAATAAATACGTTACAGATAAATTTATCCAATTGTAATTGTAGCAGATGAATATAAATTGAAATTGGAAGTATCCTATAATCAGCAGATGGTTCACAAATGATAACAAATTCTACTGTTGTATCCAAATCACAAGAAAGTTTAGTTTTTAGTTTTAGATTGATGGTTTGGATAATAAAGAAGCTATGAAAAGGTCAGTAAAGTTGTGGTACTTGAAGAGGGTTGGAAGAATAACGGTAGTTATGAATGAGGCAGTTACTGTTTTATTTATGCAGATAATGGCTTTTCCAACGGACGAGCAAAACCTTTATCAAACATATAAGTCTTCAAAGATTTAAAACATAGAAGGTAACTCCTTTAAGATTACATGTTATAAAAATAACTCATTTAATAAAACTCTTTATATTAGACTATATTTCTTCTCAAATTAAAGTTAGGACTTCCGTATTTCATAAAATGGAAGGATCTAGTGCATGTAATTCTTTCCTGCTACCTAGTTGTTTCTAGTTAATTTATATTATCAGATTGCTTTTCTCAAGAGATTGAGAAAATTATTTTAATTCTAAAAATTACTTTAGTCAAGACTTCGATAAAAAAATTAAAATGACTTTGAAACTAATAGAAAAGAGAACTAAATATAATTTATCGATAATATATTCATACTTGTTAAATTGATATATTATCGAAATCAGTTTCAAATTTTTAACTCAATCTACAGACAGCACAAACAGCATAACTTGTATACACTTAATGGTTGCAAAATAGAATCTCTCAAATTGTAATATACTGACCAAACCTTAGAAATTATCATCTTATATTAAACACAGTATTGCATGGACATATTTCATTTCGCAATATTTTTTGATATACTTTTGTTATTAATTTTGTGAAGAAATCCTTTTTATAAATTTCAAATGGAACAAAGAAATAATTATTTTATTAATCCTTGAATTAAGAATGATAGTTAACTACGGTAAATTTTTATTTATTGGTTTTTATATAGTGAATAATTACTAATTATGCAAAGTCCAAGTTATGTATAATGGTCATGAGCAAAAAAATAAAAAGCACTTTTTTTTAGTTATTTATTTCACTGGCAGCATTTCAAGTTTTCAAACATCTAAAATATACTGAAACTGATACCACAAATGCCCAGAATTATTTAGTCTCTTTTTTAAAAAACTGGTTTAACTTGGATAGGTATTTATATTTCATTAGACATGCATTATTTTAATGTAAGAATATGTGAAATTGAGATACATAATTTCCACATACTTTTCACTTTTTATTTTTGTTAAAATTCATAAGTTTTTTTCATACTCATATCAATATGTTCATAATTTATTACCAATGACGTAATTGTCTACATCTCTTTCCAGAAATATAAACTTGGTCACATTAAATAATAATGATTACAATTTCTTTTGGTGATGTTCTTGAAAAAATTACTTATTACTAGAAAAGCAGTATTCCAGTTATTACTTTTGTTATTGAAAGAAATATTTATTCATTTATTTAGTTCTCAAAAAAAATATATCTTGACAAAAATAAATCATTTCAATTATTACTTCAGATATCTCATTATAATTTTAAAAGATACGAGTAAAATTAAAACTATAATATAAATTATAATTATATAAATTTATGTTACATTTTTACCAGCGACTAATTAACGTAAAATTTTTATTGACAAATTGAAATTAAATTTTATTGAAGAAATAAAGCGTTTGTTGACTTTATTGTCAGAAATACTTAGATAGTTAACATGATAAATACATATTTTGTTTTACTTTCCCTTTGAGTTTCCTATAAGAAGAGTATAGTGATAAAGAAGAAATGTCCATGGATTTACTTGCTTAATGTCCATAAAAATCTGTTTTTAACAAGTCTTTGATCATATCTGTGTATGTGTGTGTGTGTGTGTGTGTGTGTGCGTGTGTGTGATTAGATGGAAGGAAGTAAGCATCTAAATGATGGTTTGCACGCAACAGTTCACAGTGTTTAATAAACAGAATTAATATTATGCACAGAAGAAGTCATCATAAAAGCCTATTTTCTTCTTAACATGACTTCATCTTATAGAACTCAATTTTATCACAGAAATACGATTTTAGATGGCATTTTTTTCTTTCTTATTTATTAAACCAAGAATGTTAAAATTGTAGAACAAATAAGGAATTAACAAAAGAAATAAGTAAAATATGTTGACTTATAGTTGACAGTAGATTTTTTGCCGAAATTTCATGAAAAAATAAAAGGATTATAGTAGAATTTATGTTTTCAGATAATATTTTTTAAGTATAACAGATATATATATACAATGAAATTCTGTTAAAAAAATTAAGTAATATTAGTATACCATAAAAAAAATCTACCCGAAAATAGTATGTTACAAGAAAACTTTATCATTTAGTCTCATAGCGTAGGTAACTGACCCGTACGATCGGAATCATTAATATGATGAGATATATCAATGGTTACAGTATTGAAGTATTTCATTAGAATCGTATATAATAAATATACCATTGCCAAATTTAAAAAGAATTGCACGAATCCAAAGAATTTGATGAAATTGTAAACTTTTCGTGAAACTAATATGAATGTGAAGTAGCATGGATGCACTTCTGCGAACAATTTTAGAGATGTATGAAAAACATTAATATTGCTGAAATGTACAGGGTGAGTCTGGACACCTACATAGGGATCATAGAATAAAATCATGATTCATGGACAACGGCGATAAATACAAATTTTCGGAATATCATGAAAACATGACTGAATTATAATTGCACTTACTTAATTCATGGTAAATACATTTTACTTTCTTTGTATATATTTGGAAGTAAAAATGTACAATAGGTATATAAGTTTACTCACAGTATATAATGACTATATTTCCCAATGAAGTACTTAAATTTATAATTTGGCCTATTAAAGGAAAATTTAAGCATTCGCAAAATAAATTGTTGTAAAGGAAGTGGCGTTTTAATGAGGCTAGGGAGATTGGGTTGACGTTGACGAGTGATTGCCGGACTAGGATACGTGACACGAAACTCAAGGCTTCTTTGCGGAGGTGTTAGATGAAGCCATTTGTTAAATGAAATTGCCCTGCTTTGTTACGTCACCCAGGCGTAGCATCTAAATAGTGCGACACGAAGAATCAGGAAGGCCGTATAAATCAAGGGGCAATGATTTTGTTGGCGGTGGGTTGATGGGGTCCTGGACCGTTAGGCGTGGTCCGCGTAGCACGCCAAGGACGCATCGCTGACTCTTTAGCATAATTCCTTTTCGCCGGGCCCAAATCTGATCCCACTTACGCAACAGCTTTTTGTGACTTTAATTTTATTTTGAAAAGAACACATACCCCTGACATTTGTCTTGACCGTTTAGCGAAGAATTCCTATGAACTGAATGTTATACATATCACTGCAATTTCCGTATCAAGTTTATAATAAGTTGTTGGAAAGAGAAGTTTTATTATTTCTAATTCTAAATCAATCCTGCATTACAAACTAAATTGTTGAAGATACAATACCTGTATATTTCAGTTTTTAACGGTTACTAAAATCAAATAATTTTTTATTTCTATTTCTGGTTTCCTAATCGGACAACGCCAGTATCAAAAACCCCTCAATCAGTTTCACTTGATATAGTCACACTCACAATAGCTTGTTTCATCTTTCTACCTCATAGCTTGATACTAAAAACCATTTACTTATATCATTAGACTTAAAAAGAAGTTATTAAATGACTTTTTTAGTTTTAAGGTATCAAATAATATGCATGAAAATAATTTCTAAGGATATAAAAGTAAATAAAGAAAGAGAAACAGAAATATATATTATCGGAATAAAAATGCTTCATATTACCATATTCATTTAAAAATAACTGGGAGGAGAGGCTTAAACTGTAAGAAAACAACGGGTAGATTTCCATACGAAAGAGGAATACCTTCATAATAACTACATCTCTTTTCATTAATCAATTTCAACTATATAATTACCATTGTCAACCTAAATTAACCTGACAAATTGTATAAAGAATAATACAGTTATGTTGGAAAACATAGCAAGAGGTAAATATTCATATATATTTAAAGACTTTTTCGATAAAAATACGATCTGAAACGGAGAAATATAGTTCAATGTACATAAACAAACATATAAAAACTAAAAGCACACACTTAAAGTTTGAATTTTTTGCTTCAAAAACGTCTTCAGGAGAGATAAGAGAGGGAAACCAAGCGCACCGGTTCAGAGACGGTTGGACCCAGCGCCTGGTTTTCCTCCCTTATCTCTCCTGATGACGTTTCAAACAGAAAATTAGAGATTATAATTGCCTGCTTTTCATTTCTCTATGGTTTTTATGTACATTGAACAAAATAAATTTAAAGACATATATGATAGTCAGTTTAAGTTTAAAAAAAAAGACTTTTTTTCTAAAAATGCCAATGAACTCATTTTAATAATAGTTAAGAGATTTGGTTAGTTCATAGTCAAAATTACCTGAACTAAATAGATTATATTAATAATCGGAATATTTTTAACTTTTATCTATAATCGGAGTTTAAAACCAGGCAGAAAAACTAATGAAAATGAAAACACGGCATATAAAAAAATTTAGGTACTAAAGGAAGTTAGTGGACTTTTTTTTCTCTAGAAAAAACTTGTGATTAATTACCCATGTATTATACGAAATGCATAACACCTTCTAGGGCATTAATTCAGTCATTCCTGATAACATGGAATTTACGTGAAAACATTGACGTTATCGTAATATCAGTGTGATATTTAATCTCTTAATAATCACAACCAAGTTAAGCCATATATTTTTTGTTTTTTTTAGCAATGACATTGAATAACACATAATTATTAACTCTTTTTTTAAAAGTATCTTATGGGTTTTGTATAATATCCCTCAAACCAGAATATATATAAATATATATTTCAGCAAATAAATAAAACAACTCTGCTGTCTAAATATACAATATTCATAGAAAGAAAACGCATAAAAGAGATCACAAAACCTAACTACTATATTTTAGTAGTTTGTTTTGTTCTATATTTGTTTGGCTCCTCATCAGACAGAAAAGATGAGAGTTTGATGAAGACAAGCTAGGAATAATGTGGCCAGAGAGTGAATCATCGCTAGGCTTCGGAGTGACTCACACCTTTCTACCTTGTGACGAGACAGTCAAAGTACAGTAGTGAGTTTCTCAGATTTAATATATATTTATATGTGTGATATATACTATATACCATAGCATATCCCATCATGTATCATACATCCCTGTAATATTCCATTTTACTTCTATTTAACAGGGATGAAAACTTTTTCTCTATTGTAGATAGAAGTATTTTTTCTTTAAAACCAATATATTTAAAAAAAAATAATTATAAGCTATGATAGAAATATAGATAAAAAAACAAAGTTAATTCAATGACCAATAATTAAAATTATAGAATAACTAATATACTTTGAAAGAGATCTAAAACAGAATTAATAAATAATAATATTATTATAAATTCTAATGTAGTGCAATCAGTTATTATGTGGTATTTACTCATTGTAGGGTAAAAATCTAATGAAATGGTCTCCACATATAAAAATATGATATAAACAACGCGTTTCGAACACGTAGTGTTCTTCCTCAGGCATTAACCTGTATTTTTGTTAATTGTATTTTAACCTGTATTTTAATTGTATTTTTTAACCTGTATTTTAATTGTATTATTTATTTAATGCCTGAGGAAGAACACTACCTGTTCGAAACGCGTTGTTTATATCATTAAATTGTTATATATGGAGACCATTTCATTAGATTTTTACCCTACAATTATTATAAATGTCTGTTATTATAATAATTCAGTTTTGTAACCAATTATTTTGACATTGTCAGTTGCTGCAATAACAATTTATAACATATTAAGTAAGATTTATAGTTAACTATACTCTATTTTTTATTGAAAATAGGAAAGATTCTCTTTTAAATAGCATATAGTTTGTTAGTCATAGAACTCAAAGAGGAGTCAATAATATACTTCATGTATGACATGATTCCAAATTGATAATTTTGCTGTTACATTTTTATATAACATACCGTTTCAAATAACCTTCTGTCATTATTTGTATAGTGCCAAAGTACACATTTTTCTAGTTCTTTGTTAACTCAATTGATAATTTTATTAGGAATTTGAAAACAATTATTGTTTAAAATTGTCAGAACTATATTAGTAGTGTAAGGCAGAACAGTGAAAATTGCAAAACACAACAGTTGTACTTACTGTTTGCTGAATATAATTAGCAAACTGTAATTTAATGATTGATATTATTTTACGTACTGTAAAAATGGTAATTTTTTTGGATGAAAAAGTTTTCATCAAGTGAAGTAAACATCTTCCATGTGAAAGCTATCGAGTATGGTTAAGATATTGAAAACATTAGCATTGCTTTTCAGTTTTTTTGTTCTTTTGGGCAATGTAAATTATACCTTGTATAGAGCTATTCCGATGAAAAACAGTTATAGGAACCTGTCAGATTTGAAGTTACAGTTTCAACTTAAACATTATCAGTCAACTTTTTTGCCTTAGATCCATCCAAATTTAGAGACTTTTTTTTTATTATCACTATTCTTTCCTTATAGCTAAGTCAAAATGCTAGAAAATTAACACAATCATATTTATAAATGCAGTAACTGTTTTTACTTAGTTCTTTCTCTTATTATTAAATAGAAAACGTCGATGTTTTCGTAAGCCAGCCAAAAAGCCTTGGTTTTGCAGACTCAAAGACAGAGTGGGTAGAGGAACAGTTTAGCCAGGGCTTCATTTATGTTAATGGTCCCATAGAACCGATAGGTCATTATGTTGGAACGTTGAAAGCCTATTTTGGATCAGACTTTGGGTTATCTTCTTTAATTTACTTCACATTGACAAGGCCGCACTTAAATAACATCATACCTTTCATTAGCATAAACAAGTCTACTATTTTCGTTAGAAAAGAGAGAAGGTAATCTGAGCAGATAGTACTTCTTTACAGAAAAAAAAATTGAATAACTCCGATACTTTCGTTGATAATAAGTCAGAAAAAATAAAACGAGAGACAGTAAATATTCCAATAAAATTATATAGTAGCTATTTATGAACAAATAAAGAAAGAAATGAAATAAAAATAAATTTAACATCAGTCAGAGAAGACTTTACTGTCAGAAGACCTTGGCTAATCACCACTGTTCAAATATATATGGTACTTATATAAGCCATTACTTAAAATACGCCAGCCCTGTTCCTTTTGCTTCTTTTGCTTGTGGTCGATGTATTAACTGTTATTATTTTTAGAGTTACCAGTCAATATTGGTCGGTTTCCATATTAATACTAATCCATATTATAATATTACTAGATAATACCATAGTCACAGTTAGAAATTTTCTCAAGTGTATGAAAAACTAGAATATGGAAATTAGGGTATATAAGGTTCATTGTTCTCTTAATAAGAGGCATCACATTTGATTCTGTAACCTTAATAGCAAGATAAATAAGTAATTGGTTTGACATGATTATTTTTTATAATTATATATGTTCCAAAATAAATATAATGGAATACATTCTGACAGAAAGGGATAATTGTCTGGCAATTTCAACAATATTATGCCAGAAGGGATAACAACTGAGTGCTTTTGATATTTTTCAAACACTAACACCCAACTGCTAATGTTCACAGTTATTAAACTTTCTCAACCATCTGTTTTCCCTTCTTGTACTTTAGAGCTCTGTCAAAATACCTCTTCAGCTCTTCTTACAAGATTTGCCATAAACACGTGAAGTAACAATCAAGATCAAACCATGATATGAAATGGGGGGGGGGGGGGAAACTAAGATCTTTCAATCGTAACAAGTGGTCATCGTCAGAGTACCAAAACCCAACTGAAACTCTAGATGCAGAAACATCTGATGAGGGTTTGAGAAGAGTGAACGGGAAGAGTGGCATTTTAAAACGATATACAGCGCAGAAAAGTGCAAATGTTCACAGAGAAATATTTGGGTAAACAAAGGAATACAGTAAGAATGAGTAAAAACCTATCCGCTAACTGGCAACACCTCATAGAAGAGGCTATTGCCCTCGTCAAGGAAGTATCAAGCTTGAACAGCGCGTTACAAATGATTAATGTATTAAATTTAAATAGGAGAAGATTCGATAATATTTCTTAACTATGTAGATTTGTATGGGTCGTAAATTTAGCTCCTGTATAATCAATATGATAACTTTCATTATTTATATGCAAGAATAAGATGCTACTTTTTTCGTGCCTACTTACGTTGTGTTGGTGTTGTTTTCACGTGTCTTTAAAGATTGACCAGTTTCCCAACATAAATTGTTATGGCAGTTTTTGCACGGAATTCCAACAGATAAATTTTCAACTAATATTTCAACACAGGTCCATTGATTGTCAAATTCCATAGTTTCCAATCAATTATTTCCAAGAATTATTGAAATCATAGTTTCCAAGAATTATTAAGTTGGATATTTAATAACAATTTTTAATAATTCTTGTTGAATTTTAAAACTATTTTCCAACAGGCCAAACCAGATTAGCCAGGTAGTAGGTGAGTCCAACCACCCTGCCTTAATCCCCCATAATGCCCCGTGATCCAGGGCGATGTCCTGTGAGTATTCCAATAGTAATCCACCTCTATATATATATCCTACTCTATAACCTACCTCTATAACAATCCTACTATTATTCTCATTATTGTCCTGATGGTGAATGTGGTACATTCGAAACATATCGACTAGCAATATTGGTAATAAGCTTTATAGTTTTAATCAAGAGACGAGGAAGGAATTCCGGAAACTGGAGAAATTGTGTAAGAAACAGATACAAGCCAAATATCGGGCGTTATTTAACAATACATGTTTAAATGAAGGACTGCTTCCAACTTTTACAAATATATATATATATATATATATATATATATATATATAAACTAGAATTTCAATTAATATTAGAATTTAAAATTTTAGTTTATTCAGTTGGAAGAATCTTTTTGTCTAATTGGTTTATATATAATATATATATATATATATATATATATATATATTAACATATAAATCAGAATATCAAATATTATTATTAATCGATTCTTTACGTTTGATAGAATAGGTGTGTTCTCTAATCGGGGTTCGGTCAATTTTCCAGGATAAAAAATCAAACTCTCGTTGCCAACGTTTCGGTTTTATTTAAAATTCTTTAAATAATTCTTTATTATTAAATTAATAATTATTAATTATTAATTATTATTAAATAATTCTTTAAATAATGAATATTTCATTTTCTTAGTTAAAACATTCTTACTTCTGTAAGTAATATTGTTTTATGTATCTCTGAAATATTTCTGCTTGTAATATTCATAACTTGTAACAATCCATTTTCATATTGTGTATATGTTTGATGTTGATATGTGACTTCTTATTATCCTTTGTTTGTAGGCCTATGAAAAAGGTTTTAAATAAAACCGAAACGTTGGCAACGAGAGTTTGATTTTTTTATCCTGGAAAATTGACCGAACCCCGATTAGAGAACACACCTATATATATATATATATATCTAAATAAATGATGTAAGAAATTCAGAAATGAAACAAAGTACTTTAGTTTATTGTTTGATATCTATTTCTTTTATTTATTTACTTTATAAATACTTATTGTATAGTACATGTAATATAATGTATTACATGGTTACATTATATGTATAATATAATATACAAAATTATAATATAATATAGTATAATTACAAAATTATATGTATAATTTTCTGGTTTTCCCAGAAAATTGTCATAATTGAAGGCAGTCGTTCAAATGTTTAATGACACTTATATTCTGTTATTAATGACTGATTACTTATAAGAGAGTTTATGTTAGATAATATAACTATGAAACAGAATTCCAAAATAAATTTTAAACAAGTGCAAATTTCTCATTTTTTTATTGCAACACAATTCTTTCAAATGAAGGTACAAAACACTCAAATTTTCTTTATAAATATGGCAAGGAAACTGTGAAAAGAATCTGAAATGATGTGTTGCATAGTTTAATGCAGACAATTATGTAATGAATATATTTAACAGATGTGAAAATAATTTGTTGACGGTTTGCTTACTGAAAATTTCCATAACAACAGTGACATCAAGTTGACCACATTATTTTCAAGCTTTGTACAAACTTGGATCGAAGTTCACGAAACAAGCAACTCTAATAAATACCAGCAGTAGTGGCGACCTGAACCCCTCACCACATCAAACAGACCAACTACAGTTTGCTTGGCTATTCAAACTGCCCTGAAAACTTCTTTCCAATCTGTTCAAGCTTTAATACCTTCTTTAATGTTCTTAACTATTTATAAAGTAGTTCAGTTTTAACAATTCATCATTCCTTTTTTAGAATATAATATATTAACATTAAAACTTACAATAAAATCTAATTCAAAAACCAAAATACTACACTTTATATTAAAAGGAAAATAAATTTATCATTACACGAAAACAGGTCAAAACAATGAAAAAATAATTACAATAAATTTTGTAATTCCTATCTGTAGACAAACAGGGGTTATTTCTAACACAGTTTTGTTTTTACTAAAGTCTACACTTATAGACTTAGTATATAATCACTTCTAACCTATCTGTGATATTTGAGGAGGCGAAAGTGTTATTATTTTTGATTTTGATTCCGATGGTGAGCCACTGCCCTCGAACTAACAGCATATGTTATCTATCGTTAAAGTGGTAACATCACCAGTTTTACTTTACAGTACAGTAACATAGTAACAACCACTAGTGATTTAAGAATTAAAATCCACATTACCTAATGCATAAACGTACATATTGGACGATTTTCAAGAATTATATCTCCAAAAAAAAAGAGTGTATTATGAAACTAACAACGCGTTTTGAACACTCAATGCTCTTCTTCAGGTTAACATCTAAAAAAAAAAATAAATAAAAAAAGTATGCATAACTGTGAACTTTAAGCACATCGGGGTGATTATTTGAATGTTGAACTGTTGAGATATTAAAGTATTTACAAGGATATAGTATTAAAATGACTTAATTAATCCTTAAGATTGCTTTATCAAGAATAACGTAATTATTGAAGTCCCCTAATAGGAGTAAATGTCACACTACAACAGACTGTACATGTAATGAATAGTAATTGTATATTAAAAAGAATTATGCAATATTATCATAAATGTGTTATATTAAAATCTACACAGAGTATTCCATATAGACCATAAAGTCTTAATTTAAGTCCTTAAGTGGACGTGAAGGATGATTTCATTGCAATAATCAGAAAGAGTTTAAACTTTGACAACCTTTGATTTACTGCAAATATTTTATTACTGTACACATTGACAACTACCTATTTGAGATACTGGTGTTGGGAAATAGAGCAAGAAGTTTAAGAAAACTGGGAGAATGTTGGGAAACCCATAGGAGGTTATAGATGACTGCTTGTAACAACTTTGAGCACATCCAAACTCAGACTGGCTTTTTAAACTAATAATTTGCTGAGAGGGGTGTCGAAGGTTAAATTTTTTATAACATCACTATGATATTATCTTTTATGCCGAATTAAGAGTACCAAATCAGTTTTTTCTTCATTAGAGTGTCTTTATAGTTTTGAGGAGTAAAATTAATAGAAATATATAAAATAGTAGAATCCTCTGTGAAAATTTTCTTTATTAACTACTTTCTTGTGGTATATTACATTTCTTGCCTTCAAAATACATGATTTTTTTCCTTCATTAGTTGTACAATCCGTAATTGTGTAGTATTTACTCATTCTGAGATAAAATGGATAAACAAACAAAAGTCTCCACGCAACTGAAGTTTTATTCAACAACAACAACTCGTTTTAAACACTTTTTGTTCGTCATCAGGAAGACACCAAGGATGTAGTGCTGAAGGGTTGGTGTCTTCCTGATGATGAACACAAAGTGTTCGAAACGCGTTGTTGTTGTCGAATAAAACTTCTTTTGTGTGAAGACTTTAGTTCATTTATCCATTTTACCTCAGAATGATTTTTTCCTTCATATTTAACTGCCATTCTTGACAATCAATTCTTAGCACTAGTTTAGCTCATAAAGTGTAACGTATTTTACAAAGTCAGAGAGTACTTCTATTTCTGGTAATTCAGTTACTTAGTTTAGTTATTTGATCTGCAGTTTTCATTTTAAATATACTAGTGCAAGCAGACTGGATAATTTTGTGTGAAGTTCTAGGAGGACATCCTTTCTGTTGCATAGATCATATCATTAAGATTGCATCTGGATTAATCTATCTACTTCACAAATCTGTGATTCCAGCATGCAAAATTACCAGCACCGAACAAGATGCTACCAAGTCAACTATCATAAAATTAGAAAAAAAGTAAAAAAATAATAATATATATAAATAAGTGTATTACACAAAACAAGTAGTGACGTAAATTTGAACTATCAGACAATTTTTTCTGCTGGTTTTGCAAAATAGGTTTGCAAGCATTGAGACAAATCGTTCATAATTTCTAATTTTTCCATGATTTTCCCAGACAAAAAGAATCATCCTTGTAAATTACTTGATTAACGATACATGAAAAAATACTGAACGTAGTTTTATAGTAATGAGGAAAGATTTAGGAAAGCTGCCTGTCTGGGACGTTTGCATTTAGAAGTATGATCAGTGGCACCTATTCCAGTCAAGCCTCTATAATGAGTTCATTCTACGTCGAGAGGCATAAATTTTGTTCACTAAAAGTTCATTGTAGTAGAAATAACTCCTGATTGCATTGCATTGTATATGCCTGGGAATGACAGTTTAATGTCCTCTTAGATGGATAGTATGTTCAAGATTATCTATCTACCGCATAAATCTGCGATTATGAGGAAGAATCCAGCATGTAAACTTCAGTACTAGTACTGAACAACATCCAACCAACTCAACTATTATAAAAGTATAAAATATGTGAAAAGAAAAACATGTATATAATTTGTGAGAAAGTGTGTTAAGTTACTATTATTTACTTGTTGAACTTTATTATTTCTTATAAATTTACTTTTCTTTCTAATTAGAAATCAATTATAAAAGTAAATGAGAAAATTCAAAAATTATATATAAACAAAACTCACAGAAAGAAAACACATACAGTAATCACAAAAACACTCTATTTTGTTTTGAATGCGTTGTTAACAGGCAGAATCATGTAAGCTACTCTGAAGATATGAAAATCATGGCAAAATTAGAAATTATCAACGATTTGTCTCAATGCTTGCAAACCTATTTTGCAAAACCAGCAGAAAAAATTGTCTGATAGTTCAAATTTACGTCACTACTTGTTTTGTGTAATACACTTATTTTATATATATTATTATTTTTTTTTACTTTTTTTCTAATTTTATGATAGTTGACTTGGTAGCATCTTGTTCGGTGCTGGTAATTTTGCATGCTGGATTCACAGTTCGTCTCATTCAAGAGGTACTGAGTTTAAATTTCCAAGCTTAATGAATAATTTTTAAATCCATTACTTGTTATGCATACTAAGTGTTAACTGAAATGCCAGAACACGGAATTCAAAATATTTTCAATAAATTTTTAGGGACATTATAACCCTGATTTTTATTTTCATATAAATGTATAATTAAAAGAAAATAAAATATTGGCTCCGATCTTTCTGTTTCATCAAATGAATTTATATGCATACACACACACAAACAATCACACGCACACACACCTACACACACCACCACTCTCTCTCTCTCTCTCTCTCTCTCACACACACACACACACACACACACACACACACACACACACACACTCCAGATAGAGAGAGAGAGAGAGAGAGGGAGAAAGAGGTAGAAAAAAGCAAAACTTTCATATTCTACTCTTAACTCATGAAAACTGTAATAATAGAAATAACACTTGCTTAAAATTAGTCTCACTTCTTCGAAAAAGATTTAAATTTTAAAATACAGTGGCACTTAGGAAATTTTAAAACTAATTTTTTTCATATTAGTTTTACTGGGAAAATATATATTATAATTGTTAACAAATCTTTATATTGTTGATACTAGATAACAATAGTGAGAAAAGAAAAAGGAAAACCAAAACAAATAGCGCAAAATAAATAACGATGCTTATATCAGTAAGGTATTTTATGGAAATGAGTTGAGGTATTAATTAAGATTCGAGCCATTAATATTAATTTCTGGGTGTGTATGAATTGACGTCCAGTGTTTATTAGCCTCAATGCTTGAGGAATAGATTACCTTACAATTAGCATAAATGATAGAAGATATAAATTAATGGACCTACTGCTATCAGTCATAAAAAAACATATACACATTTAATTCAAGTAATTTTATTGATAAATCTATTTATAATACCCGCAATAGTATTACATGTACGAGATGTTCTGCTATCACCATACTTTATTGTATCACTTATTTGAAAAATTTAAAATTATAATTAAATAAAAAGAAAAGATTTTGGACTCTTTTTAACATCATTCAACTCATTAATTCAGTTCCCTGATGTCAACTGCCGTTACAACCGGTATTATTAAAAGAACTTTTTTTTTTCAAAAAAAAGAGAGTTGAACCCAAATTCAGACTTTTGTCATTAATTTGTGATTGAGTTTGATCAATTATGTGCAAATTAGCATTCTTAAATAAAATAACCTCAGATGTATGAAATTATATTATTGTAAGAACGACAGAGTATATTAATAATATTATTTTTATGAAAACATTCTAACCTTGTGGGTTATTCGACCGGTTTAGAACTCGCTTATTGTCAAGAGTAAATTCCTTATATCTGTGGCGATGTATTTTCTTCCATATATAAAGAAATCGGAAACACAACTTGACATAAGTCTGTGATAATATTTTTTCTGATTCTACCTAAAGTTGTATACATGCAGAAAACTTATCATAAACACGTGGTGCAATCAATGAAGCTTAAACCAAAAGGAAAAAGAGAAACAACAGAAATAAGTGTTCTGAGACCTTACACTTTATACCCTTAGATCATTTTTCTATTGTTATCCTTTTTCCTTTAGATTTTATATATATATATATTCGTAAATTTTGATAGCAGTCCTTCCTTGACACACACATTATTGAAAATGACACCAAATTTAGCTGATAACTGTTTCTTAATAAGTTCCTGTTAAGAAACAGGTGTTAGCTAAATTTGGTGTTCATTTTCAATAATAATAATATATATAATTTATATAATATAAAAAGATTTCACATAAACACGTGAAACAACAATCAATGATCAAACCACAATAAGAAATGGGAAAACAAGACTAAGATCTTTCAACCGTAACAAGCGGTCTTCGTCAGAGTCAAAAACCCAACTGAACACTAGATGCAAAAACATTGGTGAGGAGTTGAGAAGAGTGGGAGGGAAGAGTGGTATTTAAAAGGGTGAAAGCACAGGAAAGGACTAATGTCCAAAAGATGTTTGGGAAACAAAGGAGTACAGTAAGAAAAAGTAAAAAACTATCCGCTAGCTGTCAACCCTCTTTGAAGAGGCTATTGCCCTCGTGACGAAAGTATCAAGTTTGAAGAGACCGTTACTAATGTTTATAATATTAGATCTATTAAATTTAATTAGAGACGATTCAATAATATTTCTTAAAACATTGATTTTCATAGGTAATAAATTTAGCTCCTGTCCAATCAATATGATGATTTTCATTTTTATATGCAAGAATAAGGCATACTGTTTTCCTGTCTACTTACGTTATATTGGTGTTGTTTTACACGTGTTTTTAATGATTTACCAGTTTGACCAATATAAAATTTTATGGCAATTTTTGCACGGAATTTTATAAATACCAGCGGACTCCAATTCGCTTGGAGAGTTTTTTATTAACATATTACCACGTTATTACGATTAGAAAACACTATATTAAAATCAAGTTGTTTGGCTAATCTTGGAAGGGGTCCAATGATTCGTGGTATGGCAAAACTATAAGAATTTGATAATAAAAGGGGCTCTTTTGAAGTATTAGAGAAGTTTTTTAGCACCCTTCAAAGCTAAATCGATATAAGAAGAGGGATTTTAATGAAAGGCAATTGACCTAATGTTATTAATCTCTTCATTAAGAAATTCTGGAGAGGAAACTCTTAAGGCTCTCAAAAACAATTTCTAAAACAGAAATTTTAACATTTTTTGGATGCGATGAATAAAAATGAACGTATGCAAGTACATTCGTAGGTTTTCTATATACACTAAAGCGTAACTCATTAGGTAACCTATGGATCAGGACATCTAAGAAGGGCAAATTACCACTTATTTCTTCTTCCATTGTGAATTTGATTGTCGGCACTAATGAATTCAATTTTGTTAGGAAATCAACTTTATTTAAAGAATTGGGACAAATGCAAAGAATATCGTCAACATATCTATACCATTTAACATTTTTGGGCAAAATTGAGCTTAACATTTTACTCTCAAAAAACTCCATATATAAATTACTTAGGAGGAGGGATAAACAGTTACCCATAGCAAGACCAAATTTTTGTATATAATAATTATTTTCAAATTGAAAATGACAATCTACCACAAAACTTAAATTAACTCTATTATATGGTAGATGGAAGGGGAAGGGAATAATTAATTAAATTCCTCCTGAGTAAGCTCAACAGATCAGTTACTGGTACATTCGTAAAAAGAGACTTCACATCGAAACTGATTAATCTAAAATTTTTGTTCATGTTGACGCTTTTTAATTTTTTAATTAAATCTACATTGTTTTTTATATGGCTGCCTGAAATTTTTCAATTTAAGGGGCTTAAAATACTTACTAACCATTTGGACAAGCCATATGATGCCGAACCAACCGAACTCACAATTAAAAGTTATTGGGTAATTATCTTTATGTGTCTTGATCAACCCCGTACATATATGGCAAAATTTATACCCTTAACATTTTTGAAGTTCTTGTTTAGAAACAGGTGTTAGCTAAATTTGGTGTCATTTTCAATAATATATATATTATATATATATATATATATATAACAGATTCAATAATATATCGACCGTTTGATAGAATAGATGTGTTCTCTAATCAGGGTTCGGTCAATTTTCCAGGATAAAAAATTAAACTCTCGTTGCCAACGTTTCGGTTTTATTTAAAACCATTTTCATAGGCAGAAGTAAGAATTTTTTAACTAAGAAAATGAAATTTACATTCTTCAAAGGAACAACAATGTTAACCGGACAAAACCTTCGACCAAACTGACTATATAAATATATATTATATATATATATATATATATATATATATATATATATATATATATATATACATATATTATTTATATATATATATATAAACGTCTAAACTACAAAAATATGACAAAAACAGAAAAAAGACTAAGGTCACTCAACCAGAAAAAGAGATATTTTTCACAGTTTAATCCCAAGACTTGGGATTTGACTTTCATGAACATCACTTGCTAGAAGATTTTAGTCTTATTTCTCAATTCTTACAGTGGTTTGAACTTTGATTGGTATTTTATGTGTTATTGTGAAATCTTTTTACATATATACATTTCACAGTAAACCACAAACTCAAAAAAAAAGAATGAAACAACTTAATGTCTTCAATTTTTGGTCATCACGGGAGTTGAAACAAAAATTAGAAACAGTAAGAGTGATCGTTTCGCTGTTCTGTGTTTGTGGTTTACTGTGAAACGTTTGTTGTCCTTTGGGATCATTTTTCTGTTTATAATATATATATATATATATATATATATTTGAAAACCAAAGCGGCTTCAGTGTTTACTATTTTTTTAAGAGCCTGTTCTTTTCTTTTAAATACTTTACTGTGTTGCAAAGGCATGTGAAAAAGTAACTCTGCCCAGGTTATTTTAAGAAAAACTTTCAACTCAAAAGAACATTACTTGATTAATATTCTTAAGCTACTAAATAGTAAGCTAATATTAAGAAGTAAATAATAAGTATTTGTGCTAATAATAAGTTCTTAAAGCTAATTAGCTTTCAACCTCACTGGATCTTCAGGGTTGACAAGCATTAATATTAAAATAACAAATAATGAAACAAGTAACGAATAAAATAAAGTTTATTTCAGAAGAAATAAAATAAACAGCGATAATAGAAAGTTAACATACACTATGCCAGCGCTCTTTATATATATATATATATATATTCGCGCTCCGTTCTTCGACGTGGGGAGATCTCTCTCACTTCGTCCTCTCTTCTAGTCTACTCTCCTGATGAGGAACAACAGTTCGAAATATTGAATTCTGTAAGTTTTCTTGTTATTCTCTTTTCTGTGTCGTGCTTTGTGTAATTTAAAGTTATTAATATATATATATATATATATATAATATATATATATTTATATATTTACTTGAAATTTCAGTTTGAAGTATCGTTTCGTCTAATTGATAAAACTCTAAATATATAGAGTGAGTAGGAGAGAAAGAGAGAGAGTGAGAGGGAGAGAGAGAGAGAGAGAGAGAGAGAGAGAGTGAGTGAGAGAGAGATAGCATTACAAAATGCTATAGCATTTTCTAATGCTATCTTATTAGTCTAGTCAAAGGTTTTGTCCGGTTAACATTGTTGTTCCTTTAAAGAATGTAAATTTCATTTTCTTAGTTAAAAAATTCTTACTTCTGCCTATGAAAAAGGTTTTAAATAAAACCGAAACGTTGGCAATGAGAGTTTGATTTTTTATCCTGGAAAATTGACCAAACCCTGATTAGAGAACACACCTATTCTATCAAACGGTCGATATATTATTAAATCTGTTATATATATATATATATATATATATATATATATCAGTTAGCTTAAAAATATTTTTATTATTCCTATTATACTGCTCATTATTGTCATGATTAGATTCCACATATGTAATCTACACTGGACTCTATATACAATCTCTCTCTCTCACACACACACACACCTATATATATATATATATAAATATTTCACATAAACACGTAAAATAACAATTAATGATCAAACCACAATAAGAAATGAGTTCAGTTAGCTTCAGTTAGCTTCAGCTACTCAAAGGGACTACTTCTACCCGATGACGACGACTGTCAAAATATCGTTGTGAGTCTTTTGTGTGTATCTTTATTTGTTTTTTCTCTTTCATGTGTTAACTATATATATATATATATATATATATATATATATATATATACATATATATATGATCAAACCACAATAAGAAATGGGAAAACAAGACTAAGATCTTAGTCTTGTTTTCCCATTTCTTATTGTGGTTTGATCATTGATTGTTATTTTACGTGTTTATGTAAAATCTTTATATATATATATATATATATATATATATAGGTGTGTGTGTGTGAGAGAGAGAGTGTATATAGAGTCCAGTGTAGATTACATATGTGGAATCTAATCATGACAATAATGAGCAGTATAATGGGAATAATAAAAATATTTTTAAAATATTAAATAGAAGAAATAATGTTTATTAATTTGTGTTACATGACTAAATTATGTGGTTTAAACCGTTAGGAATGGTGTGAAGGATGTAATATTAAAATATGGGTGTACTGTAATGAGTAAATTGCCCACATGTTTCCTACGATGTCAAGTCGTTATTTTTAGAACTGCATTCTAGAGCCATTCAGTGTAATATATTTCGGATGAGAGGTAAGAATTTTATCTTATTGTCTAATGTTTATTGTTTCAGATTCTGCAAGTAACTATTAGTGCATTAGTATCTGACACAAGTAAAGTGATAACTTGTTCTAGTGCTTTGAAAGTGAGCGTAAAATAAATCATGTTCAGGCAAAGTATTAAAACATGCATTCACTTTATAAATGGTAGATGATATGGTCTTGTATCAAAGAGTTGGCAGCTGTATTGTGCAAATAGTACAATTGTCCATTGTTGACTTGGTGATCTATCTCCATTAGTGACCAGACTATTCTTAAATTAAAAGTTAATTATCTGGATGGTATTCTATTCATGTATCACTATTACTTATTACCCCGATAAGGGTAGTTGTAATACAAAAACAAATAAAAAAAAAAAAAGTATTCTAAAGATTACGTTTCAAACCTAAACTATAACTCAATCTTATCTGCATTTTATGCTTGATATTGGAATACAAAATTACTCTATATGTATTCAATATTCTATAAATGTAGTTATTGTTATACTGCATATAATGTAGTTATTGTTATACTGCATATAATGTAGTTATTGGTCCATCTCAGGCCTTTAGATATTTGCTTTTGTTCTGTAATGCAATGAAGAATACATCCCGATTATCCAGAATAAATCTACTCTTCCCAGAGCTAAGAATATTCTATTCGTCATACAATAACATTATTCAGTTGAGAATACTTTGATCAGTTCACGTCACGACTTGACATCAGTGAAGACAAAAAGTAACCTGGTTACCCAAATATCCTTGTCCAGACACCTCCTGTGATTATCAACCTTCACAATCTCCTTAGAAACTTATAGAACCTTATGATCTTATTGCCCTTCATTGACAACACAGGAATATTAGCACAAACTATCTTTTAACTCTTGAGTTATATGTCCAGGAAGCCTCAGAAAAAACTTTTTCATAATAAAGAAAAATTTACGTGTTGGCAATACTTAATGACTGATCCAAAAAAAGAAAAAAAAAAGACAATAATTTATAAGTAGTGGGAATCTGGTGTAGAAAACTGTTTAAAAACAGTTTTTTAAAGGAATGAATTAATTTTTCAAACTACTATTTGCTATTGTCGCAAATGAAGAATACTTAATAAATAAGTGAAATTGACAGAGAATGAAAGAAGAATTGATGAAGTGGCTAGAAAACTTTGTTCAAGTACACAAAATATCAAGCTGGCAAATATTGACCAATTCTTGTTCTTTATGATTTACCTCTGATCTGCAAATAGAAATCACAGTCACACAAAAAAAATATATACTTTGGAAGAAGGTTGATAAAGTAAACAAGAAAGTTATGGAAGCTGAATAGCATAAAGATCAACTATCCAAAAACTCACGTAAAACTTTCAAAGTATAATATATTGGTAAATAACAAAAAAAATCTACAGAAAAGAAATGTATCTTCGTAAAAAACTTCAATCTTAACAACTAGTTTTGCAGATGGCGGAATATCAAAAATTGGAACTGGTTATATATATATATAATTTTAAACTTAGGAAACACATAAAATAATTGAAAGCTTGTTAAAAGAGTAGTCAAATATATACATAATTTAAATACAGTAAAGAGAAAACATTATGCAGTCCCTAGGTTTTTGGATGAACAGTAAATAGTAGAACAAAACGATGTAGTGATGGAAAGGTTTACAACTTTCCATTTAGTTCCCCTCTTGTTGCTCTCCTGAAGACGGCTGAAATAAAAAATCAGATACTGTAGGTGTGTGTTTCTTCAATATTGATATATAGCTTTTTATTTATTTATTTTTCATAGCGATTATAAAAATAATTTGTGAATAAATACGATAGATCAGTGTTTCTTTGAATATTGATATATTGATTTCAGATTATGGTTACATGTTGAAGGAATAATTCTATTATGATGTTATCTATGGTTATAATTTCATAAAGTTAATATATTTGTTTATCCTCTGTTTAAACTATTCTGCATTTATTTCTAAGTACACATTAAATGAGAATAAATTAGTTCAATTCTTCTATCAGTTTGCAAAGAACTTATAGTTGTTTGTATTCCTTTGTTTTTATTTAGTTTACAGAGTTTTACTATAGGAAAAGTCAGCGGTAGGTAGAGATTTAGTCTGATCAATGATGCCATTTCAAGTGGTTAAGTTTATCCCACTAAAAGTCTCCTGCTCCGCTCACTCAGGTTGCCGCTACATTAAGACTTATTTTCCTCTCAGGGTCAGGGAGTGGCCAAGGTTCCTCAATATCAACTAACTCCATTAATTTCATTCGATACTTCTCCGCTTAATGCATCTTCTTTTATTTACCTTTTTCTGGTTACTTCGTATCTGTTACATCTTTCATTATGTTTTATTTTCTAAGGCAGATGAAGTCAAAATTTGATTATTTTATAAAGATAATATTTTAGGCAGCTAACAAGTAATAGATACACTATTCAATATATTGTAAATTATTTCTTGAAACTATTGAAATATATTATTCCAACTTGATTAAAATTTTATAATATCAATAGTTTTAAAGACTGCAACAACATAGAACTTAAAATGCATACCACGAATTGTTTCTATATATATATATATATATATATATATATATATATATATATATATATAATATATATATATATAAACTAGGATTTAAAAAGAACACATAGAAAAGAAATCACTGAACTCAGTACTATATTTCGATGTCCTCGTCTTCAGGAAAAGAAGAATATATATATAGGTTAGGTTAGGTTGCAGTGGCAGTCCCACAAGGGAACACATGTAGGCCAGAGCATTGGCCCTTTGTGATACCACAGAATGAAGATTGATTCTACAGTGGGAGTCCTAAATTTTGCCTAACTCAAGTGTATTTAGAGCAGGGATCTTTAACCAGTACCTGACATCGTACAGGCTCGGGACCGACGGTTTAATGTCCTTCTCCGAGGGACGACGAGCTCAGATTTATTCACCTCCCGCGTGAATAAATCGAGGGCCAGGTGAGGATCGAACGCCGGTCCTATCAGTCCAGAGGCTAGCACGTAACCACTGAGCTAGCCTGGTCCTCCATATAGATATATATATATATTGTTCAATGTAGAAAAAGAAACATAGAGAAATCAAAAACACACACTTACAGTTTCTAATTATTGGTTTGAACCGTCTTCATGAGAGAAAATATAGGGAATCCAAGCGCACTTTGTATACTAATTACATAGTTAATTATATATATAAATGAAAGAAACAGCTCATAAAAAACGAGCATACTTACTCAATTAATATTATTTTGGACCAAATTTCGTCATCAATAAGGGAGTTAGAAGGGAAGAAGAAGAAGTACGTGGCTCTTCTTCTTCCCTTCTACTCCCTTCCTGATGACGAACTTCGGTTTGAAATAATATTGATCCAGTAAGTATGCTCGTTCTTTATGAGCTGTTATTTTTAGTTATTGATCGGTCCGGTTTGGACTGTTTAGTAACTTCATATATATAAGAATGAGACGATTCCACGAGCTAAATAAACTAGATATACAAAGAAATACACATAATAGAAATCACAAAAACTCTCTGCTATATTTCAATTACTTCGTCATCAAGAAGACAGATATGAGTAGCTCCAAAGAAAGATAACGTCCACTGCATGAGTTGTTACCTTTGTTCGGAGCGACTCCTATCTAACTTCTTGATGACCACAGAATCAAAATACAGTATTTAGTTTCTGTGATCTCTTTTATGTGTTATTTTGTGTATCCAGTTTACATATGTATATATTATCACTCATACTTACTTGTTCATTTATAAAACCCCAAATGTTTAAATGAAAATGCCTTTCACCATTGGTAATCTCCACTACTAATTTTTTTTTGCAATAGATTGCTTTATATCATTTTATGTATTATTCCTTCATATAATTACAAATGGATTCAAATTACTTTTGGCACTGTTTATTGTTGAATATAGTGGAAAAAAATACAATTAGACGCTAAAGTAATAAAATAGACAAGACATTAAAGAAATAAACAAGATTAGGTATAAGTAAAATAAGTCAGAAGTAATGAGGAAAAACGAATATAGTTGGAACAAAATAATAAGGACAATGTTTTTTCATTTATATATAATAGAAAACGGAAAAGATGAACCATTGTAAAAGTAATGTTAATATAAAATTTGGCTATCATAGAAAAAATAGAAAATCAAACAAAAAAATAAAAAAACAACATTTTTTTATAATTTTTTTTACACTCCCTTACCTATAAATGCTGAGAGGGAAACAATAAAGCTAAAAGAAAATTCAATAAATTATAAAAATTATCAATTAGAGGCTAAAGTTATCATAAAAATTACCACATTGGAGCCTTTTTCGAAGCTCCTCTCGATTTTCACCTATTTCACAAGATACCTCTTGTCTCCCACTCTTCTCAACCCCACACCAGATAGTTCTACATCTTTAGTTTCAGTGCGATATGGCTCTGATGGAGACCGGTTGTTACGATTGAAACATCTTAGTCTTTTTTCTCTTTTTTTTTTTTGTTTGGACGTTGATATATATATAGAAAGATAGATAGATAAATAGAAGGAAACCTGTTAATGATTGCGAAAGACTATTGATTCTGTGATAGATTTTATTGAAGACAAGAGTTGCTAATTTAAATTTATTTTTATTTTTTTACTTCTTCTTTTATTTTACTACATTTTGTTTCGCTTTCATTTTGTTTTATTTATTTTACTTATGTCTTCCTTGACCCAATACTTTATTTCATTTTTAATTCTTTTCTACTTCATGACTGGGTGGGCGTAGCGGTGCCTCCCTCAATTCTCCGGCTTACTTGTTCACACCCGCTTTCTACTCCTGAAGATGGATTTAGCAATTATTAGTGTTAGTAGGTGTGCTTAATTACTAAACTCGTTACATTTCATCCTGAGGATCTAATTAGTGTTTTACGCAAAGACCTTTGTCGACATATCAATGGGAGTAGAGGTTGCACAATCTCTCTTGATATAACTGTATTGACATTGGACTTCTTCACATACAGACTCTTTCTATCCTTGAAGACTAATGAGGGCCTCAAGAAATGAAACATTAACATTTGCAATGAGCAATAAAACCAACCACCACCCAACCACCAAAGAAAAAAATAATCTAAATAAAAAAATCTATTATTTTATATTTTAACAGTTTATTCTTGATTTTATCTTACTCTTTTTTTCTTTCCGTCCTCTACTCCTTTACTTTAATTTGAATTTTATTGACATTTACTCGTATATTTCACTGGTCCACGATTTCAACGTGGCTGTACTGTGAGTCACTTTATATTGGTCATTGGAGACATTCACATCTCCACTCCTGTCTTCCTTTTAAAAGACAGCCACGATTTTCGAAAATCGCGAGTGTTAGTCTTTTTTTGTGTTATGTTGTTACAATTTTAATTGTAAATATATATATATATATATATATATATATATATATATACACATATACAAAACTAAAGTTTATAGGGCCTTGGTCAGTTCTTCAGGTTTGAAGTACTGACCGAGTCCCGATAAACTTTAGTTTTGTTTCTATTCCACGGTCGATACTTTTATCAATATTTTTATATATATATCTAGTATACAGTATTTAATATATGTATATTAGCGGTTTGCTTCTCAACACGAGTACTTCGTACCTCTTCCTGATGATGACGGATGTCGAAATATCGAAGTGAGTTCTGCAGTGACTTTCTATATTCTTTCTTATTATATATATATATAATAAATTCAAAACGAAGGAAACACACAGAAAGACACAGACATATATATATTCGTACATTTAAGAAGTCCTTGGTTTATGCATGTCTTGTTAAATTCTAAGCCTAATTTTCATTTCAAAACTTTTCTACTGTGTCTCTAAATTTCTCTAATATACGTTTTCTATGTTTGTAGTACAAGATAGATTAGTTAACAAAAATTTTTATTTACATAATCCTTCATGTTTCGGTCATCACTGACAATTATCAAGGATATATGACCATAGTGTATAATCCTTTATAATTGTCAGTGAGAACTAAAACATGATGGACTATGTAAATAAAAATTTTGGTTAACTAATTTATCTGGTACCTCAAACATAGAAAATGTATATTAGAGAAATTGATAAACTCAGTAGAAAAGTTATGACATGAAAAATATGCATATAATGTAACAATGTATATATATATATATATATATATATATATATACATTCTTTTTTATTCTACATAAAAGTGGTAAAAACTGTCCGTTAAAAGCCTGAACAAACCATACTGCTTCAATAATTAACACAGATCCAACAACAGTTACACATTTATGAATTTATTTTTAAAAACCCTCCTTAATTAACAATGTACTTAGAAAATCTATCAATGGTCTTCGAGTTATTTATTTATAAAATCTCACTCAATTAACTATTTAATATTTCCTGTCTGTGCATGCATTACAAATTCAAACTTTTTAGATAAAAGGAAAACGTTCTGAAAATTTTAAAAAATTACTCCAAGAAATTATTTATCTTACCATTTTTTTTTCTTTTTAGACTTTCTCATTTTTCTGTAGAATAGTTTGAAAAATTTGACACGCAATTTGTATATATGTAGACTTTCCTTGGATATTTACGTGGGACCCATACACGAGTTACCTCATTTAAGAGTCTGGGGTACAAATCAGTTCTTTTGTCATTTATTAATTTTTTTTTTGTTCTGTTGTAAGCTTATATTCAAAGCACAGTAATATTTTTTTCTTTATAATTTGTAGCAATTTCACTCTTTTGTCATTTATTTATTTATTTTTTGCTATGTTGTAGGCTTATATTCAAAGCACAGTAATATTTTTTTGTTTATAATTTGTAGCAATTTCACTACCCTCATTTTAACAACTCTCAAATATTGTATATAAATATCTATCAACATTCAAACCACAACAAGCGATTAGAAAAAATACTAAGATCTTTCAACCATAACAAGCAGTCTTCGTCAAAGTCAAATCCTAACTATTTGTTGCGATATCTTTTAATAAATGTCTATATATTCATTTTTCTTCATACTGGTAGCAGTTTAGTTCAAAATTTTGTAGTAAAATAAATCCTTAATATCTAAGGTATGAATCATTTTTAGAAAATATATTTTTTTTAACCATTTAGTCAATACTCCAGATTTACTTGATGATTTCAATATTAATACCAATAACTTGGAAATTATACTTTCATTTGAATATACTTCATTATATTAAATATACATCCAAACAAAACTTTTGTTCTGTTTTATATCAAACATGTTTAGAATGCTAGCAACTGTGTTTGTTTATCGGCAAGTTTTAATTCTTTCTCGAAATATTTTATTTAGGCAAAATTTTGGATCAATATGTAAAACCAATTAGGAGATGCAGCAATCCCTCGAGAAATCAGTGCCAGATATGCAAATTTGTAGAACACTCTCAATCCCATCGATGAAAAAATAATAAAAAAATGCAATAAAATATAGTATTAGCCTAATAACCTTAAGTTCTGTGAGTTTAACAAAGTTTGTAAATGATACTGTCAATCAACTATAATAATCGTTCAACTGTGTATAATTAAAACTAATTACACCTTATAAGCTATCTTCTTAACTGCAAAGAATTCCTACCATATAATGCTATGCGATAGAAGAGCAGAATATAAAATTTACCCATGAAATAAATTTTGGAATACTATTAAAAATATAATAACATTAAAACTAAATAAATTTATTAATAACAAAATAAAAAGGATATATGAAATAAGACTATCATAGAAAACCTCGTTATTTCAGAAAATCACCCCCAAATAAACATTCAAAACACTGAGTCACGGATAAAACTAAAATAAGTTTTGTTTAAATAATCGAGATTCACAGCATCAAACATTATAATCCATAAGTAGCAGTTGACTGATAGAGAGAGAGTTAAACTGTAAAGTCGTCAAAATAAATAATTCATCAAGTTTTTTTCATGTTATTAATGTATTCTATTTCTTTCAATTATTTCTGTAACAAGGTTCTGCACACCTCCTTCTACTTCGTAGGTGTTTACTTTCTTTTTACTTACGTTTGCAGAACGTTTATTCTTTCTTCAATGTTTTCTATCCTTACAACCTTGAATAGGTGGCAGTATCTATATATATATAAAGTTCTTGAGTTTGTTTGTTTGTTTGTTTACCTATTTTCCGTTTAAATAGAGACCTGAAATTATTACATTCTTTACTTTTGTTGAGATTGGCTTTCTTGTAGTTGTATTATATAATAACACATTAGGGTAGCCTAGTGGCTTGCATACTCGCCTCGACCTTATACAATATATTTAATAATATTTCTCATTAGGAGATCAGGATAGCCTTTGTATGATAATAAACTATTACATAAGAGTTTAAAAATGAATAATTTTAGAAACAAACTTGAACAGAACTGTCAGATAAAACACGAATTTTCCAAAGTAATATTATAAAGACACATTCCTTTCATTAATGTTATTTTATGTTGGGTAAATAAAGTGAGTATTTCAATTCACAAGTTTTGTTCGTTTTAAATATAATTGGTTGTGTATCTAACTTGAATTAATATTTTATTTATTTATATCAAAAAATATTTTTTTTTTACTTTAAAGTTTTTTTTTGTTAAATATACTTAATCTGTATATATCTTGAATTATTTTAATAATACTATATAAAAAGCTTGGGCCAAATAAGAGTCTGTTTCCGTGCCTTAATAACAAGAAATAACTATTAAAATCATCCCTCTCAATCATGTTTAGTGAATTTATTTTAATAGCTATTGCTATTATTTCTGAGTGATACAAACAGTTACGAGTGGTCTAAGAACAAAAAAAAAAAGGATATATGAAATAAGACTATCATAGAAAACCTCTTCATTTCAGAAAATCACCCCCAAATAAATATTCAGGACACAGAGTCACGGACAAATCTAAAATTAGTTTTGTTTAAATTATCGAGGTTTATAGCATCAAACCTTATATCCATAAGTAACAGTTGATTGATAGAGAGAGTTAAACTGTGAAGTTGTCAAAATAAAGTTGTTAAAATTATCATGTATATTACTTTCCAGTAGGTTCCGTTCTACCTTCATACTTCTAATGATTGAAATAACCAGCATGTGTGCAGTCTGCCAATAAAGGAAAAACTTGTTTTGGTGTGAGATCAAATGCTTGCAAAATTTTTAAGATGATAATAATCAATATGCAGTTGAAGAATTTTTATTCTTTTAGCTATGTTCTCACGTGTTAAGCGATTCTAATGAACTTCTTCATCTTGCTGCTTTGGTGTACATATGACAAAGTGAGGGATAAGAAGTGCTGTATCCATCGGGTTTGCCATGTACATAAATATAAATGATCAAACCACAATAAGAAATGCGAAAACAAGACTAAGATATTTCAACTGTAACAAGCGGTCTTCGTCAGAGTCAAAAACCCAACTGAACACTAGATGCAGAAAACATCTGGTGAGGAGTTGAGAAGAGTGGGAGGGAAGAGTGGTATTTTAAAAGGGTGAAAGCGCAGGAAAGGACTAATGTCCAGAAAGGGATGTTTGGGGAAACAAAGGAGTACAATAAGAAAAAGTAAAAAAAACTATCTGCTAGCTGTCAACCCTCTTAGAAGAGGAATCTTTTTATGTACTTAAAAATATGTGCAAGGCATAGCTGCACAGATCCCTACTTATCAAGTATACTAGATGACTTTTCTCGAAGTTCAGAGGGACAAGTTGCGGTCTATTTATGAAAATAATACAGATGGTTTTATTAGTCTCGTAGAATAGTTTCAGCTTAAGCTATCTTTTTATTATTCTACTGATATGGACGTCCAAGCCGCCACCTAGTGGATCATTGCCCCTGAAGATCTTAAACCACCCCCTTATCAGTAACCTCAATTAATTTTTTTACAGGATGGACAACGACACTGCTTATTAACAACCTGATTAGTCATTCTGTGGCCAACACAATAATCTGATTCCTATTTATGTATAGTATGTTATTATCATGAAGAATGCCGATATTAATCTTATTAAGCATATTATACACTCATATTTTATTGGCAGGAATAGATCCTCTTTAATGATTATATTAAATTTCATATAATGTGACATCTTTCTAACTACAATAAATTATAATTCTACTCTTGGTCTAAGTGTTATCTTTTTAGATAAAATTTCTTAACGGTAAATAATTTTGTAATAATTTGTTTAATGGTGTTAAAATATTAAAGATTTCATCTGTTTTAATTGTTTGAAGATGGTTTTATTCCCTATAAATTTATTTCCTTTTGTTTTCTCATTTAGTTTATAGTTTTCTTCAACAAAATGTTTTAGTTCATTTGTTTATATTTTTTTGCTTCTCAGTTATATTATTGATTTAACTGTTCATATATTATTATAAATATATAAATTAATAAATATATTTAATTAGATTCATAAATCAGTATCAGTATCAAGTAGAAAGATTAGGTCAACTTAAATGTATTTCCATTAAAACCAGACAAACTGAAAATGTGACTTTCAATTCCAAACATATTCCTTTCAAAATTAGAAAAATATCCTATATACCCTGGTCACTAACTATAAAGATATTGAAGTAAAATACATTATAATAGAATCTATACTCTCAGTCAACAAAATTAATTAATATAATAATTTCAAATCTGATAATCTTAATAATCCCTGTTTTAATAGATTGCTAATATATTTTTTAATTTAATACATAATCACCAAAAAAATCAGAAAGGATTCCATATTTGAAACAAAATATTAGGTAACTTAAAAAATAACTAAATGTATGCATTATTATGCAAAACATAATATGAACATGAAAATATTTTTCAAATCAGTGAAGCCAAACAGAATTTCGTATTTGGAAAAGTAAATATTTTTTTGGAATACTAATGAGTAATTTTGAGTAAAATAAAAATGTGGAATACTGGTACATAGTATTTGTGCCTTTTATTTTGTCCTTACTCTAGTTCTTATAAGAGTAAACAATGTATGAAGTTATATCAAAATTACTTTTGTCATATCTTTTTTAGAACAATACTCATATGTTTTCCCACAAGAAATTATTAGGCTACTTTCATTCTTCTCTCCTTTTTCAACATAAGTTTATAATAATTATAATAATACGATTAGATTTTTAATATAATAAGCAAAATATATATATCCATATTCTTATATATTTATCTATTTGGAAAGAGACCTTTTCGAAACGTATGATACTAAATATATATTATCACATTACAGTCACTATTTTTTGGTTGAACACTCATCAGGAGAGTTGAGATAGGGACACCAAGCAAACTTGCGAAGCAACTGTTGAAGACACCAACAGTGTTGTCACACGCATGCCCGGTTCAAGTCAAGTAAGAAAAATAAACTAGAGATAAGTTAAGAGCTGAGAAATAATAAAAGAAGCTGAAGACAATGAGGAATTATAAATTATTATTATAATTTTTTCAAGTTTTTATTATTATATTTTATTTTCTTCAGTTTAATTTTATTATTTCTCAGATTCTTACTTGACTTGAACCAGGCACGCGTATGACAGCACTGTTGGTCTCCAACCATTGCTTCGCAAGTGCGCTTGGTGTCCCTATCTCAACTCTCCTGATGACGTTTCAAACAAAAATTAGAGACTGTAGGTGTGTTAGTATCATTACTATGTGCCTATAGTTTAGTGAAAAAAGCTTTTTATCCCTTGTGAATCGTATTCCTGTTGATAAAAAATATATTATGATACATGTTAAATGTATATAAACAGCAAGATTTCATAATAAACACGTGAAATAACAATCAATGATCAAATCACAATAGTAAATGAAAAAAAAAACTAAGAACTCTACCATGTCAGTTGGGCTTTTGACTCTGACGCTTGCTTCCTAAATATGCATATATATATATATATAATATAATTGACTCAATAGCTATAAAAATTTCTACTCGTACTTCATTAATACTTGTTATTCATCGATTGATATATTTTCCTGATAATGACTACTTATTTCATCGGGGCAATAGGTTCCCAGAAATATTACTTATATTACGTTCCCATCTCATAACATTTTTCAATTGTTATCGACTCATTCCAGGACGTAAATGTTTTTGATTCCCAGTTGTTTTTCTGTATATATCATTTTAGAGGTCATCGACGAGAAAAGGGGATAAAGATATTTGTTCATAGTACTAGGCTAAGTGGTTTCAGGTATAAACTGAGATAGTCTTCACTTAACTTGAGTAGCATGGAATGACATCAACGTTTGATCACCGACTTATAGTACCTAGACTTTATATTTTGCTTCTGTTAAATATATAACGTTAGCTTTTGTTATTTTTAGCCCATACTCTTTTTTTTTTCATCCACTAATGACTTCAAAAACTACCTATATAAATCAAAAGTTAAAAAATATGTTCATTTACAGTCTGATCATTATTGGTCAACATATTTTAAACATATTGTGAATTATAAATATATTATATTTATGTTATATATATATATATATATTGTGTGTGTGTGTGTGTGTGTGTGTGTGTGTGTGTGTGTGATGTGTATGTGTGTGTGATTAAATTTTCTACCTACTGTTTCTTAATCAAGTTTTTGGCTATCTTTTCCAATTGTCTAATCTAATTAGTCCTTTAAATTCTCAGGGAATTAGGTGCAATAATTCACCATAAGATTTGTTATCCATTTTTGAAACATAGTTATTATTTCCAACGTTCTGGAAATTTAACCTACCTACATTTAACCATTTGCAGGGTGTTTTTCTAACACTAATAACCATAATATCATGAAACTAATAAGACTAATAAGAGAATTAGAAAAGATATCCATAAAATTGTTTAAGAAAAAATATATATACCATGGAATATATATATACCATGATAAACGAAAAATGGTTCGGCAGGCAGATTACGCTTAAAATAAACTGTGACATATAGACAGAAACATAACAAAGACTCACATATCAATATTTCGACCATAATGGTGGTCAAAATATTGAAAAGTGTATGTATCACAGTTTATTTTAAGTATATATATATATGTGTGTATATAAAGATTTTACATAAACACGTGAAGTAACAATCAAACCACAATATGAAAATGGGAAAAAAAGACAAAGACCTTTCAACCGTAACAAGCAGTCTTCGTCAGAGTCAAAAACCCAACTGAAACACTAGATGCAGAAAACATCCGGTGGTGAGGTGTTGGGAAGAGTGGGTGGGGGAGAGAGATATTTTAAAAGGGTGAAAACGCAGGAAAGGACTAATGTCCAGAGAGGGATGTTGGGGAAACAAAGGAGTACGGCAATAACCAGTAAAAAACCATCCGCTACCTGCTAGCGGATAGTTTTCTATATATATCACATCATATATTCCTATATATATCATATATAGGAAAATATGATAAATTAAAAATGAACATGATTAATATGAAATATAGTGTTCTATTTAATATATATATATATATATATATATATATATATATATTATATATATTATATATATATTATTATTACATCTCTTTGATAATACTATTTGTACATGCATGGCTGCAATAATATCAACTACTAAAAATAAAAAAAATAGTATTAAACTTACCATTGTATAGCGGTACAATGAAGTATTATAGTAATAATCAAAACTATTAATTATTGTTATAGTAATCACTAATTCATTATTATCAACTATTATTAACATTAATTATTAATGACATAATTATTATGCTGTTGTACCGCTTATCATATTATGAACTACATAATTTAATATTAACTTTAAATTATTTTTGGTGATAAAATAAATAGTAATGGAATTTTTTTATGAATTAATATTTTGTAAATATTAATTAATAATTTTTCAAGCATACATTCACACTTAAGTTTCGAGTATATACTAACCAACTTAAAGTTGTACTATCATTTTTTTTATATTAGATCTAAAGAAGATTATGGTAAAAAATTATATAATATATATATAATATATATTATATGATATATATATATGGATTTATTGCAATTTTTAAAGTATAATTTTTTTATGTGATGTTGAATGTGGCATACGTGAATGGACATTAGATATAATTGAGTTATTATATATATATAAATAAGAAATATTGCACATAAATGTAATTAAAGCATGTCATACAACCTGAAACATGCTGCAATAAAATTATAAAAAAATGTAATTTTTTACAAAAAATTAAATTTAAAAAAAAAATTACCTTTGGTAAATCAATAACAGGAAGAAAGTAATAATAAATTCTCTAAATCACGGTATTAATTTGTTTTTTTCTTGATGTATTAGTTAAAATTAAGGAAAATGTTGTCAAAATGAGCGCGTTTTTTAGTGTATTAGACCACTGTGAGTAATGGCCTTCGACTTGCCAGGTGGCGGGGTGGCCCTCCTATATAGGACGATCATGTGTCGAACAGAGTACAGTTGGTGCATCTAAACCTGGCCATGAATCCCGCAGTAAGTACATTATTCAATTGAATGTTATTTTAATTAATGAATTATCCAAATTTACTAGTTATAATAAATTGCAATTTTTCATCAGAACACGTGAAGCAACGACCGAACTCGTTACATTAAACAACACTACATTAGTTTAATAGTATTACAGCAGATGCTTTCTTGATGACTATTTACATCCATGTCACCAAATATTTGTCAGAAATTTTAATTAGAATAATAAAACTCTTTACCGAAATTGTTTATTTATATAACTGTATCTCGCATATAGCGTTATGCGTATATGAGGTGTTGCATCAGCTGTGTTCAAGTATGGAAGGGAACCAGAGTAATATTGAATCATTTTTATCCATTACAAAAGATAAAGTAACCTAATCGTGGCAAATGCACTGTTCAAACAAAAATTAATTTGCACCAAATATATATCATGCAACTGTCATATATATATATGCTGTTACATATCATGCAACTGCTCAAAATTGAATTTTCATGTAAATATATATTGTTATATATTATCACAGGAGTATTTATCGTATTTATTATTGTTGAATTTTGCTCTTTTTGTTGTAACTTAAGCTGTTAGGTTATAGAAATAGCAATTGAATGATAGCTGATGACTACAATGCGAAGGATATGCTATTACAGTTACTTTTATTTCGTGTTGTTCTACAGGACCCACTTTTTTAATTATATTAGCCGCGCTACCTCGTTAGTAAGTTAGAGTTTACCTCGTGAATCTTATGCGCTATATCCTTGGTTAACAGGGTAGCGGTATTTAACCAGCAACTTATAACACACCTGCGCTTTACACCTACTATAATATCCCCATAGAAAAGAGTGGTAGGTTAACCCAACTATTAAAAATTGAAAAAATTACAATAATAATGAAAATAGTATAACTATACAAAACATATCAATATAACTAATATATCATCAGACATGACATTTATCAGAACTTGTAATCACATACAATATAAGTATTCAAATCATTAGTTGTGCAATCCGTAATTGTGTGCTATTTACTCATTCTGAGGTAAAATGGATAAACCAACAAAAGTCTCCACACAAATGAAGTTTTATTCAACGCGTTTCGAACACTTTGTGTTCATCATCAGGAAGACACCAAGGATATGGTACTGACGGGTTGGTCCAGTGAACACTCAGTGAGTTGTGTTCACTGGACCAACCCGTCAGTACCACATTCTTGGTGTCTTCCTGATGATGAACACAAAGTGTTCGAAACGCGTTGAATAAAACTTTATTTGTGTGGAGACTTTTGTTGGTTTATCCATTTTACCTCAGAATATAAGTATTGTACCATCTTTTTTAAATGGATTGCCAATAAATGTTTAATTCCTTAAAATTAGATTGAATTTCAGTAATAATTTTAATTAAAAAAATTAATTAAAATACGTGTACATATAATTATTTGATATAAATTATTATAAAAATTTATAAATGATAAGGGTTTTGAATGAACTTAATTAGTTGATAAATTGTAGAGGTCGTGATAGTGCAGAGTTGGCAAGCCTGCGGTGTGATATTTGTCACGAGATTGGTATTGACATGTTCCCCTCTTCGGTTAACTCCTGTCAATGTTGTTTGTGATGTCCAAGCAAAGGGTGGTTTTAGACCCCCAATGGGATGAAACATTTAATATTATTTCAGAGAAATAAACTCTATATACATTTGTTACACCCCTATTGAAATATTTTTAATTAATATATTGATTTTAAATTTATTTAATTCAATAGTTTTAAAATTAGTCAATTTTGTTTGGTTATGCAAAATTATATTATATTTCGTTCATATATACTTTGTTAATCTAGTTCCTAATAAATACTTTGTAACCATTCTAAATATATAAGTTTCCATAGCAGTTGTAATTTGAGTTGTTTAACAATGACAGAGGTATTTAAAAATACAACTGATTAATATCAAAAGAAATTACCTTCATAAAATTCTCATGATAGTAGAATTAACGCAATTAATCTTTTACT
This sequence comes from Hermatobates lingyangjiaoensis, assembly GCA_026182355.1. Taxonomy (NCBI): domain Eukaryota; kingdom Metazoa; phylum Arthropoda; class Insecta; order Hemiptera; family Hermatobatidae; genus Hermatobates; species Hermatobates lingyangjiaoensis. The sequence continues at coordinate 65,586 of JAPFBL010000383.1, forward strand.
GTAATTTTAATCTTTTTAAAGTAATGAATTAACGTAATGTGCTCATCCTTTGAGAAAACTTGGTACAGTTCACATCATATACTCCATAAAACATTATAGAACAGTTTGTTATACAACTAAAATGTTACAGAATGTGCTATATTACATAAAATACAAATAGGAGCATACAAAAATTACTAAACATTCATTTGTTTCTGTACTTGGTTATATTATAGAAAATTATTTTTTGAGAAGCTACCGAAAAAATTGTAAATTATTTTCTTGTTCAGGCATACAGCAGCTATACAGTTATGTTGTTATATATATATATATATATATATATATATAAGTAGATTCAATAATATATCGACTGTTTGATAGAATAGGTGTGTTACCTAATCGGGATTTGGACAATATTTTAGTTCCAAAAATTGAACTCTCGTTACCGACGTTTCAGTTTTATTTTAAAACATTTTCATAGGCCTGCAAACAAAAGATGATAAGAAATCACATATCAACATCCAACATATAAACAATATGAAAATGGATTTTTACACCTTATGAATATTACAAGCAGAAGTATATCAGAGATACATAAAACAATGTAACTTAGGGATCTACAAATTTTTTTATTAAAAACAATGAAATTTACCTTTAAAAGTAAGGCTTTACCAACGTAATTATACATTAGGAGAAAATAAGAGTAGCACAACAGCTTTAGCTTGCCACGCCATAAACGAAGGTCACACGTTCAATTTTGAAGAAACAACTATAGTAGAAAAAGTTGAGCAATGAAGGAAGACACTTGAGATGTTATATATTAAAAAGGATCTAGGTTCGATTAATCATAGAAGTGATATTACTAATTTAATTAAAATTTATTCTTGAGTGTCATACTGAGTTTTAGTGAAATTTAATTTATTTAGTTTCTTTGAGATAACAGTGTTGAGATTACTTTTGATGTTATCTTATTAGTCTAGTAGAAGGTTTTCTCCGGTTAAGATTTTTGATCCTTTACATAATGTAAATTTCATTTTCCTAGCCAAAAATTTCTTAACTTCTGTAAGTTTTATATATCTCTGAAATATTTCTGAGTGTAATAATATCAACGAGAGTTTGATCTTTGAATCGAAAAAATTGACCGAATCTTGATTAGATAACTTTTCTATATATATATATATATATATATATATTTACTTAATAAACGGAAAGAGGACCAAGCTGGACACAATAACAGTTCAACATTGAAGATAGGTAACACACACAGTAAAAAAACACACTTACAAACTCAAATGTTGGGGCAATCCGTCGTGAGGGGAAAAGAGAAAGGGAATTTACTGCGTTACTAGCCGTTGCGTCTACAACGTGCTTGTAGTATATATATATATATATATATATTATATATATATATATATATATATATATATATATATATATATATATAATATATGATCAAACCACAATAAGAAATGGGAAAACAAGACTAAGATCTTTCAACCGTAACAAGCGGTCTTCGTCAGAGTCAAAAACCCAACTGAGGGTTTTTCAGTTGGGTTTTTGACTCTGACGAAGACCGCTTGTTACGGTTGAAAGATCTTAGTCTTGTTTTCCCATTTCTTATTGTGGTTTGATCATTGATTGTTGTTTCACGTGTTTATGTGAAATCTTTATATATATATACATACATCGAGTTTACATCGGCCAGTGGACGCATTTACGTCTCCGTTCCTTCATTCTTTCTCCTTTTATTTTCTTTCTTTCTACTCTCTTGAAGACGGCAAGACACCGAAATTATCGAGATTCGTGAGTGTTCGTCCTTTTTCTTGTGTTCTCTAGCTGTAACTTTAATTATATATATATATATATATATATATATATATATATATATGAATAATAATTACAACAATACTTGAAGTAATGGATATATCAATTTCCCGCAGTAAAAGAATTTGGAAACACTGTCATAAGGACTTTCGTCAACACATCGTCAGAGAGTACGTGAACCAATAAATAAGAAATACCTCTTAACCTGGTTGATTGAAACCTCTAGAATTGTTGATAAACCTGAATTCATGAATGGTAAATTAACAATTTACATTTGATTGGTAACAGAATTACCAACAATTCTAGAGGCTTCAATCAACTATGTTTACAAGGATTTATTATGTATTGGTTCACTTGATCTCTGTCGATTTGTTGACGAAAGGCGTTCGAGTGTTTCTTCCAAATTATTTTTAGTTTTTGGTAAATTAATCCATATGCATAACAAAATCTTACAGTAATGAAATGAAATAACAATAATCGTTCAAACCACTATAAAAATGAAAAAAAAACCTAAGTTCTTCCATCTGTAACAAGAGTCAAAACTCAACCGGGAAATCTCATTTGAGATATGACTTTGACGAAGTCTACTTGTTACGCTTGAAAGATTAGTCTTATTTTTTTCATTTCTTCTTGTGGTTTGAACGCTGATATTATATATATATATATATATATATATTGAAAACTAAAGTTTGTTGGTGATATGGTTAATGGTTAATGATGAAATTTGGTTATCTTGTTTGTTTTTTCAGTTCAGTGTCACGTGCTCATTCAAACTTTAGTTGTTGAAATCCACCGACTATTTTTCTTTGTAAAATAATTTGTAATGTAATACTTAGTTTTTCTGTTGCAAAATATATGCTTTTACCTATGAAAAAAGTTTTAAATAAAGACCAAAACATTGGCAATGACAGTTTAATTTGAACCTGAAGAACTGACCTAATCCCGATAAATTTTAGTTTTCTTTATCAGGTTTATTTATATGTTTATTTAGTTAGTTTATATATATATATATATATATATATATAATAGAAATATGTAGAACCGTCATACCTCGTAGGATGATCCTGGAGTTCGAGCGCTTTCGCACATTGTCCATTCTCCGTGCATCTTCGGACCTACTGTGCAGTCGGTTTGTTGTGATCGAAAATGGACAACGTCCGAAAGCGCTCCAACTCCAGGATGATTAAAATGACACCTTCATTTCTTTTTTTCAGAATGACCCATAGGTTTTTTGTATTTAATAAATATGCACAAAGAATAATAAAGTTATTTAAATTTGGCACGAATATACAGAACAATTGGTTTTATGAGCACCCCTGACCAATAATAATGCGTAGGCAAATGATGTATGAAACGTTCATAGTGAGTTAATAGCATATGTTTGGAATATTTAAAAAAAAAAATTCTATGACGGTTTTTTTCTATTTATTAACTGGTTCACAAAATCGTGTTTGTCCAAATGGTTTAAATGGCAAGAAACAATAACTGTTTTCCCCCTTTGGCCACTTAGTCACTTACACCTAGTATATATTTAACTAATTGACCTTCAATCAACCCCTCCCATCTTTAGTTCCCATTTGATCTTAACAAAAAACAAATAACCTTGGCAAGGTCGTTTTCGAAACTTACTGCACAAAAAACATTAAAAAAAAAGGAACTATTCACTGTTCAGACATTCTTGTATAAAAATAAAATTCAAAATGCGATAAAACCTTGATTCAATTTTTCTTGACCATATAATGAAAGTCCGTATTCAAATATAAAAAAACTAGACATGAATTTACGTTATTCAAATAAACATAAAAAAATATCTGGTACATTTTATCCATGCTTTTATTATTTATATTCAGTGAATGATAGTTTCATAATAACTGCACTGTTATAATTATCTACAATCAGTAACTAAATAAAACTACCCCGAATAATGTGCAGTAAAGTCACCGCCTTGAGGATACAATGGTCAAAAATATATTAAAAAAAAAAACATATAATGAAGCCATTTGGAAGGCTGAAGTTTTATTGTTTTTATATAAATTAATTTGAAGCCGTCATTTTTTGTTGGAATGTACAAATAATTTCTATTATGTTCAATAAATAGGTATAAAAAATAATAAACCTAAATATTCACAACATATCCGTTTAAAAGACATAGTTTTTTTTTTAGGATATTATCAAAATTATTAATTAAAGAAATGAATAGTGTTTGATTCCAAACACTTTCACTGATATTTGTAGTATTGTTTCCATAATCTTCGGAGAGACCAATAAATCAGTCAATAACCACAAATAAACTCACTCGATCGCTCTCTCTCGCTCTCTCGCTCTCTCGCTCTCTCTCTCTCTTTCTTTCTCTTTCACACACACACACACACACATTCATCATGTAATTGAAAAGTTGTTATATATATGAATAGCAAATGAATGATGCAAAATCAATCTTGAAAAGATAGAAAATTAAAAAAAATAAATAGCAATTGACATATGTGGTAGAGAAAATTGATAACTTGTAAATTAGAATTCATTTTTTATAATGAGATAAAAAAAGTGCGCAGGTGAACCAAATAATATACTATACACTTTGATGAATCTAATTTATAAATTTACAGATGTAC
>JAPFBL010000383.1:72500-232500 GCA_026182355.1 Hermatobates lingyangjiaoensis
ACGTTTTCGCTGTTTCTCTCTCACTCTCTCTCTCTCTCAATTTCTTTCCTTCCTCTCTTTCTCTTTCTCCTTTCTCTTCACTCTTTCTCTCTTCCTCTCTCTCTCTCTCTCTCTCTCTCTCTTTCTTTCACTTTTTCTCTCTCTCACTCTTTCTCTTTCTTCCTCTCTCTCTCCCCCCTCTTTCTCTTATCTATTTCTATCTCTCACGCTGTGTATTTTAATTATTTGAAGGATAAATGTACACTTGAACTTCTAAATGTCTTATATTCCAGAATCATTTTACAATTATATTAGTCACTAGAAACCAACGACAAGAAAATAAATATTATCAGATGATGAAACATTGAATTTTTTAATGTAAATGCAAACAAAAACCCTTCACCTTGTTTCATAAAATCTAAAGTCTATAGATATAGATTTCTTCTACAGTCTCATAAAATATAGCAAATAATTTTTATTTTTTAACTTAAATTGTTGGTGGCTTAATGAACTATGTTATCTGAAATGACTTTCTTTTCTTGTGTCGTTTTTTATCATGGGATGCTTTTTTATTTTAAAGAGTAATATAAAAGATTTTTTTTTCCCAGCAGCTGGCTAGTTGGAAGTGTTTTAATTACACTGGTTTTTCAGTAAAGGCATGAGAATAGAAGTTGGGGAAGGAAAGAGGTAATTTCATTTGGTTTTGAGAGAAGAAAGAAGAGAAAAGTGAGGGAGAGCCTCTTTAGAAAGCTAGCTCCTTAGATAGGGAGGGCAATTTGGGGTTTACAATTCAAGACTCAAGTCACTCACTTAACAGCCTGGTTTTAGCCAAACAAATTCATAAATAACACACTGATACAACTGCAAACATAATGTTGTCTCTTATTTAGATGATCAATCTATCAAGACATCCATTTGTATTACTTAACCACTAAACTGTTGTAGTGTTTAATGGATTATCCATTTAAACACTAATAAACTGACATGCAGCTAATTATAATTTTAAATAAATATATAAAAAAAACTGTTTAGAATTTTACAGCAATATAAACAAATAACTATTTATATAATTTAGAAAATAATACTAATACTAACAAAAGTTTTGTACTTTTTTATTGTCATAGTTTGATTATTTTTTTTAGGTATAAAATTTAATTACTAGTAAAGACATTACTATATACTTATGTATGAACAAGTTCTACAAAAAATCAATTTATATAGTTCCAAATGAAATAACAACACAGCATTACCCTAATTTATGAGTATAATTTAAAGGTACGGCCATTTAGACAAATGAAACGCTAATACAAATATGATTTTGTAGTTATTTATGATTATAATTCAAAATATCGATAAATATTATTATAAGTATTTTTGAGCTTAGTTAAGTAAGCTGATATATTTAAAATATTTGAACACTAATACTAATTCTAAGGTAGTGCAATCAGTTATTATATTGTATTTACTCATTGTAGGGTAAAAAGCTAATGAAATAGTCTCCACATAGAGAAACTTTAATAGTTTAAAGAACGCATTTTGAACATGTAATGTTCTTCTTCAGGCATTAAAAAATACAATGTCATCAGAGAGTTATCTATAGTACAAAGTAAATATAGTACCAAATAAAATAAGGAAAAGAGTACTAACTTAAGGGTGAGTGTCTGTGGTACAACTGACTTGGAATAGGATGGAAGTCGGTGAGGGTACGGAGTGTAGATCTGCTTTCCAATATGAAATAAATTCTATTCCCAGTCAGTTGTACTACAGACACTCACCCCTTAGGTATGTACTCACTTGCTTATTTTATTTTTCACTATATTTACTTTGAACTATATATAACTCTCCGATGACTATGAATTTTTTTTTTAGTTAATGACTGAAGAAGAACACTAAGTGTTTGAAACGCGTTGGTTATACTATTAAATTTCTATATGTAGAGACTATTTCATTAGCTTTTTACCCCATACTGGACACTAATACTTGAACAAATCCAACTGATGACTCACTTATCTGTGAGTACAGTATAAATAGCCATCCATTTTTAAATTTTTTGAAAATAATTGTATATTGCAGTGAAATATTAATAGAAGGCAACTCTTATACGTACAAAATTAATTAGTGAGGTCATAATTTGATAAAAAAATCGAAGAAAAAATTTGAAAATTTTTAAATAAAAGTGGGAATGAAAAAAAGAATATTAACGGCCCTTAAACTGTATTGCTATCTATCACCCCTATGGTACTGTTCACCGTTCACTCATGTGAAAATTAAAATAAGGAATTAAGCAGTTATACCGGTACAAGTCAACTTTCAGTAGAATGATCTGCTTGGTGAAATATATTATCACGGTTTTTTACAGGCAAAAAGACAGATATTGATTGAAAGATTACTCAGTTTCTTGTAGATTGCAGTAAGCATATTAACTAGATTGTCATTGTCTGTTAAAAGAAATATACCTGTTTTGATCTATTGTCGTGTACCTGGATTGTCAAATCATACCACGAAGGAAATATACCACAAAAAAAAGGGGTTTTCAAAAGCTTACGCAATGTCTAACGGCGCGAATAATATTAGAAAACAAAAGAAATGTAAAATTGTCTCTAAAATGCTTAGTGAATAACAAACCTAGAAGTACACCACTTTTTTAAGTTTGACAAATGGTTTATACTTACCAATTCTGATTTTCTAACATTTCTGTTATAACAGGTCAATAGATTGGTAGATTCTGAATATTTATAAACATTTAAAATTATGTTTTTGTTTTTCCTTGATTTAGTAACTATAACAATTTTAATAATATTATATAATTATAATAGTTATATTATATAATATAATAATAGTGTATAGTAACTTTAACAATTCTAATATCATATTTTAAAAAAAATATTTGAAATATTATATTTTAAAAATATTATATAAGTATTTAAATAATTCTATAAACACAAATATAATTATATAAATACATTTTATTTATTTATATAAACAGTACATATAGTAGCATTAAATTTGTAGCAGGATAAAAGATTATTTATTAAATGAAATAATGTACTAAAAATAAAAAGTCTACCCATTTTTGAGGGGAATATTCACTAGTTACATAATTAAAATGTGACCTCTGAAACGAAGAGATGCAACATTGTTTGATGAAAGGAGTGCATGGTTTGGTTAGGTAAATTGCACTTTCTGTCCCACGTGAAAACTCAGATAGACAAAGGCTTGATCCTTTGTGATACTACACAGTATCACATAGTATACACTTAGGACTCCCATGGGTCCTAACTCAAGCGTATTTAGAGTAGTGATAGTTAAAATGTACCCGACGTCGTACACGCTCGGGACTGACAGCATAGAGTTCTCAGATTACTACCAACCGCGTGGTACTTCTAATGTTACTTCATCACCCGCGAGAATAAATCGAGGATCAGAGTATGTGTGCCAATCCTTGCTTCTACCAGTCTAGAGGGAAGAACGTAAGTTCCTGGGATATTCTGGCTTTCTGACAAAGTATGAAGTGTAGAAATTTGTATATAATTTCCATCAGTAAATTTTGCATTAAGGAGTACATAATTATTTAACTGTACGGAATATTTCAAGTGACAAATTTAGTAATCGTTTGTTATAAAGAATATATTTTAACAGATATGATCAATTAGCTATTTAAATGATAGTAAGAGTTAAAGTAATTTGTTATAATCTTTATTGTCTTGGGATAAGAACAATCAGTTTAGAGTGCAGGGATAAATTGAGAACAAATAGACGAGACATGCTGCAAATAGCACATGTCATCATTAAATGTAAAAAATAAACATTTTATACTCTTAAGCCAATACTATGTGACGAGCTCTCAAGATATGCAGCAGCCGCAACTATTTAAATATCTTCCAAATTTATGTCAGGTAGACAACCTGATTTGTATTTATCGTCTACTAAAGGCGGACGATCGGCTGCAAATAATCAAAAAATTCCTGAATTCAAATGCTTTGATTGATTCTAATAACAATTAAATACGAAAAGTGATAATAATTTCCACTTAGCCTTAATATTTATTATTAAGTGATAATTTAATATTAAATTATCATTAAAACATTCACTATAATAATTTCAACTATTATTTCTCTGTCACGTATTCCGTCATAATCATACCCACTTCATCGTTGTGTAGACTTTGAAGCATTGATTTCTATGAAAAACTATAAATATTTTGGAAGCTAATAACGTCTAAATGTATACATCAAGAAAGATCTAAAAACAATATGAATTTTAGAAAATAATCAAACAAGCTAAAGCGTCTTGTTTATCATTCAAACATTTCAGTTCGAATGTTTGAGTTGTACTAATGACATATTGAGCAAACACAATAATTAACATTCATTGGAGCAGAATCGTTTGCCCTGAAAGCATCTCCTTCAAGTTAATTACTTTAAGATGTTAAGGAGACAGTTTTTGCTTAGTTAACAAATGAAATATCATAGTTTTCAAGGAATGTTCCTTTCTAGGTTGTACTGTTGCTGTTGGCTGGAGTTGCAACAGGCAGCGTACTGCCTTTGAATCATCTCCCCGCTTCATCGCAACACTTTTCCCAAGATGAACTTGGCCAGTACTCCTACAGTTACTCAGGCGATCTTTCTGCCAAACATGAGATCAAGACTGCTGATGGAATCACCAGAGGAGGTAATAAATAGCCCACATCTTTCCTCAAATATATCTTTTAAAATTTAAACGCACTTTAATGTTCACTATATGAATAACAATCTTGCTTTCATAAGCTCAATTTATCAGTTATATATATATATACAAGTTTGATTAAATAATAAGCCATATTTACAGTTAACTAGTTTCCTCGTATATTTGTCAAGGGACTGGAATAATATTCTTTCGTCTTCATCCAAATTGTACAGAACATTTCCAATGGTTATATTGTCTTCAAATCTTCCATTTCCACTAATTTCACTACTTTCACTGTTGTCACTACTAGTACTATAACTATTACTACTACCGACATGTTTCGACTGCTCGTCAGTCATCTTCTGGATAATGAACGTTTTTTGCAAATAACCAATAGACAATAGTGAAAGTGGTGGAATTAGTGGAAATGGAAGATTTTAAGACAATGGAACCATTGGAAATGTTCTATACAATTTGGATGAAGACGCAGAAAGATTATTCCGGTCCCTTGAAAACTATACGAGGAAACTAGTTAATCATAAATATGGCGTATTATTTAATCAAACCTGTATAAATGAAGGACTGCTTCCTAAATATACGAATATATATATAGAATGAGTAATTAGTTGTTCAACGATGGAAACATTTATTTTGACATTCCATATTATATAAAGTAAATTATTTTTTGATGATTTATAATTAGTGTAGACAGGTAACAGATCTTTGTAGTGATCAAGAGTTTTCGCAATCTTCTTTTTAAGAGATTCCACCTTATAAACATATTTTCTGCTATCTATTTAGGTTTCTACAGGAATAAACAAATCCAGAGAAAGAAGTAAAAGTACTTGTATGAAAGTAAAAAAGAAATGTCTTTTTATTAACCAGAAACAGTTAAGAACTATTACAATGGAGGTTTCAAAGGAAGATTTAGAGAAATGTGAATAACGGTATGAAACACGAAGAAGAATATAATACAGTACAAGAAGAAAATTAATCATGATTAATGACTATAATTATAGTAACTTTATTTTTATCCATTCTATTGTGATATATGTTTTTACTGGTTTATTTTTTATTTGACTTTCCGTTAAAATATTCTTTTTCTTTATCCGGTTCTACTGTAAATAATCTCATATTCAAATTATGTTTTGAAAACGATGGTACCAATATATAAGGAATGTTTTGAGAAATTCCTTGAGGAGGGATTGATCAAAAATTTACAATCATGATAAAAATTTTCATCAAAAAGGCAATGCACTTTAAATATTATTTTATACTTATAGTTAAACATTCTATTGGTCAATGTTTATCAAATTGAGTTGGGTTTCACTTCAGGTTACAGCTACGTGGACGGCCATGGTCTTAGACAGTCTGCCTCGTATGTGAGTGACCCCACCAACGGATTCCGAGTTGCAGCCACTAATCTGCCTATTGGACCTGCTATCGTGCCTGATCTCTCCATTCGACCAGTTGGAATTCTATCTACTGTCCCTGGAATAGATACCATCACTTCTGCTTTGCCAGTGCCTTCAGGATTACCAGTTCTTCCCTCACCTCCTGCCACCATTTTCCCAATTCCTGGATCTCCTGAAGCACCCCAACCCGCTCCAGAAGGTCCTCAACCTCTTCCTGAGGCACCTCAACCAGCTCCTGAAGCCCCATCAGTGCCAGCCCCTGTTCCTGTTCCAGAAGAACCTGCATCTCCTGTCCCAGCTCCCTTGCCAGTTCCTGAACAACCCTTAAGAGCCCCTGAGCAGCCCATTGATGATGACACTACAGTCATTGAATCTGCTGATTTATCACTAACTAAAAGCGCCCCTGCTGATCTCAACACTCTCCCCATCCCTGTTCAGGACACCATTGAGGTTGCCAATGCTCGTGCAGCCCACCTCGCAGCTGTTGAAGAAACCAAGGTAATAACGAACAATAGAACTGAAAACAACATATTATATGTGCTAGACACAAGAACACCAATAAATGGTGTTCTTATCACTACATCATTCATGACCACGTAATATTTGAGGTTATAACGAGTAATTATTAATATTTATTGGCATCAACCAATGACTAGTAAATCTTCCCACTGAATTAGCATAAAGTTCCTACTTTTATTCATTTACCTCAGCTGCAAATAAGCAGTACAGGACTGTATTTCTTGTGAAAATGAATACTATTTCCGATTTTATAACTTGCTTTATGTTATTTTCACCTACTTTCAGGGTATATGTTGTTTATCACGTATACATTTGATCACGTTAAAGTATTATAATTACTAATTTACGTGTAAATCAGTTTTCATGATAGCACTAGATGATCCCGTGACCGATTGTGTCACTCATTGTTCAGAAATTATAGCAACAAGTTAATAAAATACATTCACTGAACTTGATTGACAGGAATAACTTTATTGCTATTTCTTGTTATTAAACCATGAAAACAAATATTCTTATATGGTCCAAGCATTTGATATAGTATACTCAACATGGATCAATATATATCCACAATAACTATATTTAATAAAACAAATAATAATTAAGTAAAATTTCAATTATACAGAATAATGCACACAATTGAACTATATACAAAAATTATATTAAAACAAACAAAATTGAATTGAAATTTCCATTCATTAGTAACATAAATTAACATTAATGAAAGGAATGTGTCTTTATAATATTAGCTTAGAATATTCCATTTATGCAGAAATTGATGTTTAAGTTTATTTTCCTAAAATTATTCATTTTAAACCTCTAAAGTAATAGTTTGTTAAGAATACTATTGATGTTTCATAGATCTCTTTAATGCTTAAGTTCCAAATACAATTGTTAAATCAAAAACGTAAGCTTTTGAAATTTGATTTAAACTTAGAAAACTAATCTATTCCTGATAAATAAAATTTGTTTTATATATATGATAAACAATAATTAACAATAAATACATGAAATACAAAAAATCACCTGAACAATAAGATCTGTAAAAATGGGACAGAGATCTTCTTCGACAGATTTATTCTATAACATAATAAGGTTTTACATCTGGAGCCATTAATTTTAACTGACTTTGCTTTGAGAGAATTACTTTTTTGTTCTTCTTCCTTTTTAATGTCATGGTTTGTAAAATAATAAATTACTTACTGTGTTATTTAATATTTGTTTGAATAAATCGTCATAAACTGGAATTACAGGTACTCCAATTTTCACCCGTTCAAATATTCAAATATTCAAATGTTCAAATATTTAAACAAGAACATCAGAGTTTTATAAGTATATAGATTGCATTTCCATAACTATATATCATGAGATTTCAATGTACATAAGTATATGTATATATAATAAATATTTTCCTAGGGACATACTGGAGGCAACAATATAGACCAATAATTGATAAAATATATTAAGGACTAACCATAACTAAATTATAGAAGAAAACACAAGCCTTCGACCTCGTAGGTCATCTTCGAAAGCTTGTGTTTTCTTCTGTAATTTAGTTCTGGTTAGTCCTTAATATATGTTATCAGTTATTGGACTGTGTTATTACCTGCAGTATGTCCCTGGGAAATTTATTTCCATTGCCTTTGCAGTATAGAAAAGTGATTAGAAAAAAAGAACAATGGCTGAAAAATATCGTGAATGCAGAATCTGCTCTGCTATTTAACAATACATGCTTAGATGAAAACCTGCTGCCAGTTTATACAAATATTAAAAAATGAGTACTTTTTTATGATTTTATAATAAAGGGATGAAGCGAGGTTTACTTTAATTTTTCTTGCAGGCTCGCATAGCTCTGAGAGAGAAGCTCGCCAAGACAGTGCACGTTACTAATATCCCTGCTGTACACACTGTCATTGAACAAGCTCCTGCTGCCGTTGTTCATTCTGTGGCTTCAATCCATGCTGCTCCTGCCACGATTGTTCAAACTGCTCCAGTTGTTCATACTGCTCCCATTGTCTCTGCTGCTCCCATTGTCCCAGCTGCTCCCATTGTTCATGCAGCTCCCATAGTTCACACCGCTCCTGTTATTCCAGCAGCTCCAATCGTCGCTGGAGTAACTGCTTCTCAATTTCATTCTCAGAATGAGCTTGGTGAATTCGCCTATGGATACGCTGGAGGTCCTTCTGCTAAGCATGAAGTGAAAACCTTTGATGGAATTACTCGCGGAGGTAATCATTTAATTTAATCAAGTATTAATAGCTTCTGAAACACATTAATACGTATGACATAAACAAAAGCTAATTTCATAAGAAATTTGCTGAGGAATGCATATGCCGCTGTATTGAAATACAATCTGTTTAAATGCTAAAGAAAAAAAAACAATAATATCAGTAAAATATATTGTACATTAATACTTGGTAACAACATTTATTTTTTACAATTATAACACTGATATTTATTTAGATTACTCTGTTTCAAAACATATCCAGAGTAATTAACAAATAAATTAATTTATTGATATGATTTATCATAAGTCAGGAGATTTACATTATATATGTAAATATATATTATCGTGTTATCTTGAAACGATGACCCAATAAACTAGTATCGTTACTATTTATTAGAAATGCTGAATTGAATCACCATTTTTTTTTTATTTTTCATTAAAGGTGATTGTAACACTGAGTCCTAAGAACTCTTATACTTCCTCTTTTCTGTACTGCAATACCTCAGTTAGCTTCAGTGCCTCCAAGATCCTCAGCTCTTTTGCTGGGTCCAACAGTAAAAATTCTTCTATAGTTATTACTATAGTTATATGAGTAATCAAATGACGTTAGGTTAGGTAGAAGTTCTAGTCCCACAAGGAAACGCACATAATTCAAACATTTACCCTTTGTGATAGTGAACAATATGGTAAAGGTTCTACTACACTGGGAATCCTAAATCAAAATCAAGTGTATTTAGTGTAAGAAGTTTTAATCAATAACTGACATCATGCGTACTTGAGTCCAACAGTTTAACGTTCTCTCTGAAGAATTATCTCCTCAGATATATTCTTCCGTGTGATTAACTGGAAGGCCATACCGAGTATTGAACCCCTGATCTACCAGACCAGAGGAGCGTACATTGCCACTGAGCTAACCCTGGCCCCTGTATATTGGATTTAAGCCGTTTTTTTCTAAAACTTGGGATTACCCTACTCATGGAATTGATGGACTTAGAAAAACATGTTTCTTGTGTTACGAACAGGAAGTTTCCAGTGATATATTCATACTATTAATTGCTTACTACCTAATTTTTGTGAAAAAAAATTTTTCCTTAAAAATGTTAGAAATTTGTCCAATGTTTTACTCTTAATGTGTATATCTGAAACTATATCAAATTAAACAAAAGTGTATTTCATGAGTGTATGAAAAGGCTATTCTGAAATACATTTTATTTTAAATAAGAAAACAACTGGAAATATTTAAAAGAAATAGGATAGACAAAAAGTCTTATTGAAAATCGATTTTATAAAAAAAAAAGGTATACGTTATACAAGATTTGAGGACACGGAAATGAAGGAGGAAGGAAATGGGTTGTGTTGACGTGCCTAGAACGTAAAGAGGGCCTAACAAGGGTCAAGGCCCTGTCTCATTAGGATGTGACTCGTTAGGGACACGTGCCCCTGGCAGAGCCATCTCAGCAAACAAGTGCAGCCGACTTTAAAACACTTTCCAATAAAACAGTTCATCATGCCAAAACCCTTCTCTCAACGATAAATATATTCACACCTGCCTTTATTCTATTTCCCTGCATTTATTTGTTTCTATTTCACGGTCGATACTTTTATCAATATACTCGTATATTTATAAAGTTATAGTAGCAATGGTGCTATTCTATCAAGAAATATATGAACTCAGATTTTCTTAGATAAAAGGAATTGATACTCTACTTCATTTTGGAATGAATGGAATGAACCATTTTTTTCATTGTACTGATATAGCTTCATTCATATTAATGCATTCAATTGCTCAAAAAAAAACTTTAAAACTTTAAAATTATTTAAATTGTTAGGTTACTTTACAATAAAGAAATGAATGTTTAATAAAGTTTTGAATGGGACATTTCATGTTTTAAATGTCGTTGAATTATGTTTTTTTTTTGATTGTAGGATACTCTTATCTGGATTCACATGGTCTTGTCCAATCTGCATCCTATGTCAGTGATCCAGTCAACGGATTCCGAGTAGCTGCTTCCAATCTGCCCATCCAACCAGCTCCCACTTATTTGGCAGACACTCCCGAAGTGGAGGAAGCCAAGCAACGTCTGTTCAAGGCTCAGGCCGAACACGTGGCAAAGCTGTGATTCCACTAGTCCTATCCTCGCACAACTTTAATTATAAGCATTATGTTATATATTTAGTTACCTTCTTCAACAAAGTGTATTTATTACCCAGAATAATAAATAGAAACTAACTTTTTTTTTTGAAATAGATGACTTATGACCGAATAAATAACTAGCTATGTAGTTCTGCCTTGTAGATAAAAAAAATTATGAGTATGCTATGAACAACAGATTATATTTGAAAACAATTTTCTTTGTAACTACATTTGCAAGATAAAACTTTGTCCTTTCAAAAAAGTTTGTTGTTATTACTGCAGCATCGAAGTGATTTTCTTTTATCATTGGTTGAAAATGATAAAACATTAGGTGTTATTTCAGAAGCTCACTGTTTAGTCCTACTCCAATGACGGAGATTGTAACTCATTTGTGATATTGCTCCTATTTTAATTACGACCAAGTTACATTACTGGCTTGATTCGATTTCGGGTTGATACCACATCCTAGATATTAGCTCACTCAAGATTATTAGATCACCGTTGAGCTGACGAGCCTGTATCTCTTGGCCCTCACAGACACCCTGACAGAATACTGCATTTCCCACAACAAAAATCTAAATCATGGCAATTACTAAAACCAATCCTCCAATATTTCGTACTCAAAGTGATCATACAACCTATTAGACTACATCTGACCCTTAAAAAACCTTAGCCCCATTCTAGTGCATACATTTTAATTAATTGTTAATAAACAGTAAATGAAAGTTGTATATTTTAGACACATTGATAAAATAGTTGAATAAAGTTTGAGTATTTTTCATGTCAATTAGTGATTTTAAAAATATTATTCTCATTCCATGTTACAGAAATATTTTTGGAATTTTAGTTGCTGGTTAGAGTATACTTAAGCAACCTCACATGTTAAATAATGTCATTTCAGTTAATATTATAATTACTGAATTACAACTAATTAAGCAGGACGTAAATATTAAATGTTGTTTTACCTAACTATATTCAAAACGGTCATGAAATTAGCTTTATATTGTAATAATGGTAGTTGCTGCAAACAACCAATGCATTATTTAACTTGGTTTATCATTATTTCTGGTAATGGCACCATTTTGAGAGGTTGTGTGGGGACCACTTTACATTTTCATTTAAACAACAAAAACAAAAAGTAAATGAATAGGAAAAACATGATTCATTTTAATTCGACAGTATTACAAAATAATACATCTTGGCCAAAGGGCTCAATGTAGCTACATTAATGTATCAGAGACCTCAAAATATCAATATATTTGTAATTATATCGTAACAACGACTTAATGATTGCATGAAACAACTTCCAGCATTAAAAGAAAACGCATGAAATATTTAGAAATCTACGGTCAAATAATTTAATTATATAAAGAAAACCCTTAGATGAAATCAAAATACTTGTTTGAATATTTCAAAGGTTCGTCATAAGGATAAAAAGTTATAATTCACATGGAAAGGGAAAAGAACTAAAAGCAGTATTAGTTTGGTGCAGAAGGACTGCTAGCATTCGAGTTGAGAAAGTAAATTACATTTTAAAATTGAAAACATATTTATAAGTAATGACAGATTATAGAATAAATTAATTTATATATAAATATATATATATTAATTGTGTTGAACTGAATTGCCTTAATCATACATACATTTCTTTTGAGCAGTTTTTCATATTTCTTTGATAATTTTAAATCGTCTTGATTTAGTTGGTGAAATATATTCACCAACTAAATCAAGACGATTTGAAATTATCAAAGAAATATGAAAAACTGCTCAAAAGAAAGGTATGTTTGATTAAGGTAATTCAGTTCAACACAATTTGTATAAAAGAAGGTCTGCTCCCTATTTATACTAATATATATATATATATATATATATATATGGATTAATTTACTATAATGAAACAAATTTTGAAACAATGCTCTAAGGCCTTTCGTCAACCATCGTCAGAGAGCAAGTGAATAAAAAATAATAAATACTTGTTAACAATGAGAATTGTCAATACTTGTTGTCATAATGAGAAATTAATGAACAATAGCCTAGGACTTGATAAATTGGATGAAGTTTTGATTAGCGGAATAATTAAACAGATGAAGACTTCTTCATCATTAAATACATTCAGGGTTACCAACAGTTCTAGAAACTGCAATCAACCAGGTTAACAAGTATTTATTATTTTTTAGTTCACTTGCTCTCTGACGATGTGTTGACGAGAGGACTTAGAGCATTCTTTCCAAATTTGTTTCATTGTGGTAATGAATTTATATATATATATATATGAAAAAGTAAAATTACAAAAAAACTATTAAAAAATTTAATTAATAGTCATTAATGATTAAGAGTTCAATAATTATTCTAACTTTAGAAAAGCAAAAATGTTTGGAGTCTGCTCAGGAGGTCTTAAGTGATATTTACCAGAATAGGGGTTCTGCATAGGATTAACCACGCGGAAACCGTAATTCAACATGAATTGTAATACATGGAATTCTGCAAAGGGTCACAAAGTTCTAATACAATATAAAATTTTCAATCCAACGCATAAATGATGCACTAATATCACAGGACTGAGTGCAATACAGTAAATAAACACATTTTTTTTGTAAGTACAGGAATTCTTGGTTTTGTTTTGGTAACTATAACGTTGTCGAAAAGTGACCAAGTTACCCGACACCAACATGAAACTCTCATAAGCATTAATTAATTAGTTTGATTTATTATTTTGGATTATAAATGTTTATTGATTGAACGGTATGAATGAAAAAGTGGTTAGAGGTGGTATTCAGAGAATGACGAAAGATAGAATTGGAGGAAAACTCAGGACTCTGACTCTACTGCAAGCGTCAATGACATCTTAATTCGATGGAATGAATAATAATAATTTTCTGTATTGTAAAGTTATAACGTTATATTGACTCTAATAAAAAAAACGTGTCTCCCTAGGACGTCAATTCGAACAAATTCCTTAGATTTATAATAGATTTATAATAGTTTAATAGGTAAAAAAGATTTCAGTTTGAACAATTTTAATGATGTTTTATATTTACATTATTTATTAAATTTATTTGATGGTTAAAAATAAATAAAAATAATACAATGGTTTCGATGTACTGTCGGATGACTTTGGCTAGGCCTTTATCCGTCATAATGAGGAAGTTTTAGTAAAGATAATTAGGGGCCAGGCTAGCTCAGTGGTTACGTGCTCGCCTCTGAACTGATAGGACCGGGGTTCGATCCTCACCTGGACCTCGATTTATTCACGCGGGAGGTGAATAAATCTGAGCACGTCGTCCCTCGGAGAAGGACGTTAAACCGTCGGTCCCGAGCCTGTACGATGTCAGGTACTCGTTAAAGATCACTACTCTAAATACATTTGAGTTAGGCAAAATTTAGGACTCCCACTGTAGAGAATCAATCTTCATTGTGTGGTATCACAAAGGGCCAATGCTTGGCCTACATGTGTTCCCTTGTGGAACTGCCACTGCAACCTAACCTAACCTAGTAAAGATAATTATTGATGATGAAGAGATCCTAGACTCTCCACCCATACAATATTTCTAGGAGACTTAAAAAATAAAATATGATAGTGACAGGATAATAAATAAACTGCTTAGTAATAAAGTTTTGCCTTTTGCTTTAGTAAACAAGTTTGACTAAGAGGGTTGACTATGATTAGAAAATTTATATATCAAGAAGTCAGTCTGTGTGATATACACTGTTTAAGGAGTTACACTAATTGCATGAAAACGGAATCAAATGAATCCAATCATTTGATTGAATCAGCATGAATAGTAATACGTAGAATTCTGCAAAGAGTCCCACCAAAGTTCTAATACAATATGAAATTTTCAATCCAATGCATAAATGATGCACTAATATCACAGGACTGAGTGCAATACAGTAAATAAACACTTTTTTGTGTAAGTACAGGAATTCTTGGTTTTGTTATGAATCCTCACTTATGAATCCAATCAGAAGAGGATTGAGGTTGGCTATCAAAATTTATGTCAATGGATAGGTTTTATCGTAAAAAATCCTAAAAAGGGTCTTTTGAGAAACGGAAAAAGAAACAGAAATTATATTGGAAAAAAAGGAATAATTCCTACGCATAGTTTACTTTTGAATAAAATGAAACACATTCTTCACAATTTTATACCCACCTATAAAAAATTTGTGAAAATCTCTTAGAACTGTTACCATTTCAGTTAAAAAATTCATAAACAGATTCCTCAAAATAACTCAAATATTTCTGTATGGATTGCTTATAAAGGTTGAGAATTTCTCTTTTTGTTTTTAGATGAACTCCATCAATGCTAATTGTGAATTGTTTTTAGTTCTCATGGCAATCTAATTAAAAATGTTTTTTTTTTTGTTTTTTAAATCATCCGATGGTTTTGTTTCTTAAATGTAATTTTTTTTTGCACAAATTTAGTCATTGATGTTGTCATAATTATGTTTATATTATTCGAATAAATAAATGATGTTTACTTATTTAATACTCTATAACTTTTTATTTCTTTTCCTTTTTCTTTTTGCTTATGTTGGGAGCACTGATGATTAGAACTCAATCAACATCACAATGTGTTTGCTTTGCAAAACTAATCATATCTTCTCAATGGATGATGATTTGTTTAAATATCAGAGAGAGACTGTGTAGTTTTATTTATTTGAAGCAGCGGAGCCCTGTCGAATAAATAAAAAATATTTTTAATTAAAAAATAAAGAATGGTCGTCATCAGGAGAGGCAGATTTAGGTCCTTACTGGTACATTTTCAATCTATGTTTTGATTTTTTTCACTCTTCGTTGTTTTAACGAACTAGCAGATTACGTCTGCTAGTAATCAATATATTTGTACAAAAAAGAAATTTAGCAATATTTTTTCCCAATCTAGTATTCTATTTTTGCAATAAGAAAAGTTAAAAAATCGACTCTCAATATAAGCAATGTAAATAATCCAAATAACCTAATAACTGATTACAAAGAATTATTCTGCAAGTGACTAATAAAGACAGGCAGACATGTGCTTTGTTAAATCATTACACTGATTAACCAGATGTGTTTGACTGTTGATATTCAAATTAACCGCATTTCATTTAATCAGCAAATAATTTTAACTGAAATGTTCTTTCACTAACAAATTTTTAATACAAAACAAAAACCAAGTTAATTAAAAGATTGTTAATTAAACTTTATGTTTAAATACTGTTATAAAAATCAATGAATTGCTAAGGATCACAAACTTAATGCTTTTAAACTAATCAAAAAAATTGGACTATTCATTTCAAAAAGTGTATTAAAATCTATTTGAAACATGCAGTTGAAAGAAAAAAAAATCAAAAGCGAAGGTGCTTTTAACAGCAAAGCCTTATGAAAAGCCTTTCTGCAGAGCAGATTGATAAAGGTAGTTTGTCATTTTGCAATACACTTGTACCATGCTTGAGTGCAAACTCGTTTCTTTAAAACATGTCCTATATTAATCAAAACTTCCCATTTAAAATAGAAAACAATTCCCTTCCTAGCTGATTATTTTTCTTTTGAACTGAAACTCATTTTTTTCAAGTTCTTTCCTGTAAAGAAATGCTCATTGTTATCTACCTGTATCCATTCAACTTTTCACAATTCAAAATTTGACTATACAAGTTATAATTTTCAACAAATTATTGTGTCAGAACTACTACTAACAAAGCTAATATCTTAGTGAGTAAAGCTTGTATAAACTTACAGGCATATAACTCTATTATTATGTATAACTTAATTAATTAATCCAAAATCTCTGTGCAGCTATACAATTATAACTACAGTTTGATAATATAAGGCATTTATAAATTGTTTTAATAAGATATTATTTTTAGTTATCAAATAATAATAAATTATTAATTTGATAAACAATTTAATAAATTAAAATCCGTTGTGTTAATATCATTTGAAGCAATATTACAATAAATATTGTTTGATATTTATTTTAGAAATTTTTAAAATACTATTTATATAAAAAGATTAATATTGTGAACAAATTGACTTTTGAGTATAACTAACTGAACCCAAAAGAAAATAGACCTACAGGACAACATTTACTTCATTACAAATGGTCGAATAAAGTAATATTAACTGTACTATGGGGATAAGGTGGTATACATACCAGCAATGCGTTCGTCTTTGTACTGGTATATATCAATATCACTCTGGCTCTCAATTTATTTACAGGAGGTATGAACAAATGTGAGCACGTCGTCCTTCATGCAGAAAGTTAGGCCGTCGGTACCCAGCTTGTAAGATGTCAGGTACTCATTACAGAGCCCTACTCTAAATACTCTTGTACTTAGTGAAGCTTTAGGACTTCCAATGTAGAATGTTCATTGTTTGGATAACTAAGAAACAATGTTGTGTCAATGCTTGTTCTCTTGTAGGACTGACACCGGAAACTTACCTAATGTAGTCAATTACAAAATTCAGACAAAATATTTAGTTCTATTTGCAGATATTTCAGAAGATATAGTATTACTGGCAATATATATATACCAATGATCAAAATGCAATATGAGTTGGGAAAACAAGACTAAGATCTTTCAACCGTAACAAGCTGTCTTGTCAATAACCCAATAACCCTTCGGTCAGAGTCAATAACCCAACTGACGAAGACCGCTTGTTACGGTTGAAAGATCCTAGACTTGTTTTCCCATTTCATATTGTGGTTTGATCCATATGTATATTGATATATATATATATAAAACACGTGAAATAACAACCAAAGTTCAAAACTAAATAATAAATAAAACAAAAGACTTTCAATCCTACAAGCTGTCTCCATCAGAGTTAAAACCCAACTCTTCGTTCTTGATGAAGGTCACTTATTACGAGTGAAAGATCATAGTCTTTTTTTACTTTACTATAAGTAAAGTATAGTGATCGTGAAAAAATTCGATCTCGAGATTTTGACGGAATTACATGTTTTGAGGTCCCAGAAGTCGTTTTATGACGTTTTTACGATGATGTCTGTGTGTGTGTGGGTGGGTGGGTGAGTGTGTTAGCATTGCTTGTTACCACGCTACGGTCCAGAATCTTTGATGGATCAAGTTGATATTTTACACAAAAATGGGCCTCAAAAAGACGAAGATCCCTATTGTTTGCGAAGAATTATGCGTGATGGGAAAGTCACTTTTTTTGCCAAAAACCGTTTTTTTTAAAACATTTATTTCTCCTAAACTGATAACCCTAGAGTTTTGAAATTTTGACATTATCTTTGAGGTTTCAAATGCAACAAACGAAAAATATATTCAGAATTTTAAAACAACAGAAAATATTTTTTTTTCAATAAAATGTACAAATTTTCACTAATAATTCAATCTCAAACCTTGTGAGAGCGATACAAGCCATACTGTTTGACGGACAAGAATGAAACTATGCCTACAAATAGAACATTATATGGAGAATGAGTTGAGATATTCTTTTCTAAAATTACATTCGATAAAGGGGCGTTACAGTACGATTTGTGTTTTCAGAAAATGTTTTTTTGACGCTAAACGGCTCGTTAAAAAATAATGAAAATTTGACCAAAAATGGAACAAAAAATTAGCAATTTATAAAAAAAAAATCATGAAGTTTCAATTACGGGAAAGAGCAATAACGATATAAAAACTCTTTGTTTACCCTAGACTAAGAGATCACCTGCTATACTTGTCGAATTTTTTGTATTTTTTTACATTGTTTACATTGACTTAGAAATTTTTTGAGCGAATCCACTGAGATAAAATTGATGTTTCTAATGGAAAAATTAAAATATATTATTGACTTATAAGAGATGTAAGAGGAATAATATTGTGCAGGTAAATGATAACACTCATTAAAAAAAAATTCGTATATATGTTATTTGACAAAGGGGATGGAAAATGATCTTATTAAATACTAAGAAGCCATAAAATTCCCAGTATAATAATTCTGTTAAAAACCAAAAATGTAAAAGATAATTCAAAATATAAATCTTTCGTTTAAAGATTAATAACTGTAATTATCGTACATCTTTAATTAACAAATCACCTTAAAACAACATTTTCTTCGCTGTTTAAGATGTTTTTCAGAGAAAAAAAGGTATTTTACTGTTTCAAATTTGAAAATTTTACATTAATATTCAATGTAGAAGGATGTCAAGTAAACGATGTAAGAAATCTACTGGCTATTTGAACAATAGCCATGTTCTCTTGTAGGATAATATTTCGTTTCAAGAAATGTTCACATTGGTTTTTCAAAAATGTTATTACTGCTGTAGTTATACTAATGAAATTATTTGCAAATAATAAATTACAAATTAATTTATGTACAAAAATAAGCTTATAAATTGATATGTCCTTCAATCACTATCTGTACTACCACACGAATGCAATGCTAATAATTATATCCCATTTAGATATTTAAGTTATGCTTAAATAATACGTTATGTTTTATATACTCAAGAAATTTGACATTGAGTTACTTATAGTAAAGTAGAGTGTAGGCCACTCCAGCTTTTTCCTATTTATTTTTGTGGTTTGAATATTAAATGTATATATATATATATAATTTTGTTTACAATTTAGTATCTGTTTGTTAGTTACATGACGTAGAATTGAATATCATTTAAAAGGAATCGTATTAATTAATTGGTAATAATATTAAAATAATACTGCCAATAAATAAATACTGATAACATTTTTTTTTTAAATATAACCGTTCGGACTGCCTATGCAATCTAATATTTCTTCTTTTTTCTAGAAGTTTTTTTAAACAATTAGGCCAACCATACAACATATAACACTTTTTTGGCAACTTATTTGTATATTTATAGATAGCACATATTAAAACAAAAATAGAGCTAGACTGTTTATTGAATTTACTACGAGTAAATGATAAAAACTCTCACATGAAATTTACAATGGAACTTGAAATAAAGTCATTAAATTACATTTATTGAGCAATAACCCATCAGAAAAACAATTTAAAAGTCCAGATACAATGATTTTGTAATTCATCGGACTTTGTTTCATCCAATTTGATACAATTTAGTTCATTCCACTGTATGAATCACCCGTTCTATGAGAGAAATAGAAATGTTGAAATCTATTTGAAAAAAAAATGGTTACACAATAAACTTAAAAAAGTGATAAATACAAATGAGAAAATCACTTAATTAATATCATTTTTTAAAAAAAAAACTGCAATAATCGAGTAAAACTATCATAGATTTTATTGTTAATCGTAGAATAATCAAGCTTCAAAATTTCAATCTTCATTCTTTGTTCTCTTTAAACGAACAAGCACAAATAAACCCGAAAGAACTGCCCTTCGCAACAGGACCTTAAAAGGTCTATTTCTTTCCATGCATTCTTTACTTCTAAAACCATTGAAGAAGATATTACGTTACTGTTAACACACCCGTTTCTGCATTATACATTCTGAGTCTAACGCCTTACCACTCACTTCCATCATTCCTCAACAGGCTTATGCAAATTACAAGTCTGAATCGCCTAATTTATAATTATGTTGAACAAATATTTATTTTTCAAAAATAAGAAAAATATAAAGACAAATTATTTTTGTTATTGTTAGTTGATACAAATATTGCAAAGACGACCAAAAAATATTTATGGTCGTCTTTCTAACTCATCGATAAAAATATATTTTCAGGTAAATATATGCATCTGTGGGGCTTGTATCAATATTATAATAAATCAAAATATTTATAATTCTATGAATTTTTAATTAAATGAATATACAACAGTTTTTTTTTGCCTAGAAACAAGTCTACCACGAACAACATGACATTGTGCGATATGCAAGACTAATGTGAACGTAGATTTGGTCAGACGTTACAAACTTCTCATAAGACTTTTAGATTCAAAATCAAGACTTACACTAACAGACAAACTACATATGTACAACGCAGTCCTGAAGCCTTTCTGAGCATATGGTATAGAAATCTGGGGTTCCACCAAACCATCCAACATTCAACCGTTGCAATCCCTACAGTCAAAAATTATCAGCAAACTCTCAAACTTACCTTTTTACGTCCCCAACAAAATCATACACCAAGACCTCAAAGTCCCATCTGTCCAAAACTTAGCAATGGAACGTTACAAATTATTCCACAACAGATTACAAACCCACCCCAATCCACTCGCTCAAACCCTTTACTTACCTGTAATACCCTCAAACCCCCCATAGGCGCTTAAAAAGAAAATGGTCACGAGACCTTCTAAGTTAAACCAGCTGTGAGGCTAACCATGTTATGGAGTGGCACCAACGGGTGACCATTCATTCCCTATATGCATCCCCGTTAATTTGTAAAATAATAATTTAGAATCACTTCTTATAACAATTATTTTTGTAGTTGAAGTGGGGGAAAAAAAAGAAAAAAAAAGATTTGGTCAGATCAAAAGGAGCGATAAACCCGTACGACTCCACGAGGTCTCCAGATAGTTAGAGATGGCGGTTTCACCTGCCTCATAACCAATTTCCGTCAGTGTTGCCATGAATTGATAATATTCTTGATCTTATGTCTTGTAAGTCTAAACATTTCTCTTTAGACAATGATGATGAGCTTCTTCTTTGCTATTTATTTGAACCACGCCAGCTTAAAGATTACATTAGGCAAATTATATTTGCGGTTGTTGTTTTTTTGATTGTAGCTCCAATAGGACTATTATAAAGCAATGAACTACTTTTGAGTCATGGATTTGGACCATGCAGCTTAAAAAGTTGTTTTGTTTGAATGCATCAACTACATGAAGACATCTAGGGAATGTATTAAATTTTTGTTTAATAAAATGTTCTTGAACATTGATAGATTATTACAAAACTCATTGATAATGTCAGCTGAATTTGATATTGTTTAGTTTAATCTTGAAGACTCGAGTTAAATGATATGTCTAAAGATAATTTGTCAAGTCTGGTAAAAAATGTAAATTAAAATAATAATGTTAGATATTCTTATTTCTTTCCACGTTTGTTGGTTGTTGATGGCACATACTTATTAATAATACAAGGTTATTCATTCTCATTGTAATGAATCATTTTATGTAATTTTCTGTACTCAACCATCTTATATGTTTGTATAATCAGAAGTCTTAATGCTTAAATTTTGTTACTTTTAGAAACTTTTTTTTATGTTGTCAGTATAAAAGCGTTCCGTTTATACGTTTGATCAGATTTTTAACTGAATCATGAGTTTCAAAACTTGATCCTGTTTTATGGATTTCTCAGAAAGAACATTCTGGTGAATAATTCAGTGGTTTGTTGGACAAGTACTTTGTTCTCTTGAAGCTACTCTACAAATCCATTCTTTATACCTGGAATTCCTAGCTTCTTATCTGTTACAAAAGAGAATGATAAAGTGCTGAACACTTATCAAATCCCCCAATTCAGTCAACTGTTTTCTACAATACATCATAACTGCATTATCCTTAATGTCATCATGCGAAGATAACTCACATGGAATAATTTCTTCGAAATTAGATTTTAAATTAGAAGAATGAGACTGCATCTCTTTGATCTGTACTTTCCTATAAATAAACTGAAAACAATCAACTCTTTTAAACTTTCCTCCAAGCAAAAGGTGTTTCTAATTTTTCTCCTATGCAAATATCTATCTTTGTACTGTTTGATGTGAAAGTGCTATTGATGAAAGTTTTCAATCTATTTTAAAATTTTCAAAAGCGATTTTTTTTTTAAAAATCGTAATTTTTTTAATTAAATTGCCACATGCAAGAAGTTTACCTTTTTCGGATGCAGACAGATGAATAGTTTTTATCTCTCAAAGTTGCAAACAAAGAATAGGTTTCTCAATACGCTAGTTTGGTGTTTAAGCTTGTTCACTAAAGCTGGAACAATCACACTCTGGCTTTAATCTCTTTACGCAGCTTACTTATTTTCATGCAATGTCGAGAAATATTTTATCAAATTATATTCTTCGACAATGGATCAAACGCCATTCTTACTAAACAGTACATTTACTGTAAATAATTAAGTAATCACTCTTCTAACATTTCTTGTAACTCCTGGCTTCACTATAAATTTATGTTTATTTATTGTCAATTTATTCTTGTGTCAGAAGTACTCTTTCTAAAATGTTTGCTTCTAAACTTATTAAGAGAATCTTCAGACCTGCTGGCCTCACAGCTATTTATACTACCTAGGTTGTGTCAGGTAATGTGTAGAAGGCAACAGATCTGGAAAGTTCGGAAACAGTTCTTATCTTAACAACAACAACCAAAATCTTCCTCATACATTTCAACAGTCCTGTAGTCAACCTGAGAATTATAAATCACTAAACCAGTATTTAAAGAAAAACAATTGGTATATTTCTTTGAAAAGAAAGCAATTTCAATTTTTTTTCCTGATAATATCTTGGGGGGCAATAAGTTAGACAATCCACTTATTTGGAATTTATAAGTCTTATTATCTACAGTTTCTATTGGTCTTTTTTTTTCCTTGATACTTCGACTACAATTTCATGTATTTAGAAGTAATTTTGATTTCAGGGTTACTCCTTTAGCTTTTTGATTATGTGACGTGAATCGGGTGGACACCCATTGGTGGCACTCCGTAACTATGTTTAAGCTTTATGACGGCAGAAAGTCACGTGGCCATTGCCGTTTTAGTCGTCTTTGGGGGTTTGTGGGGATTACTAGTTGGGAAAGATTTTGAGCAAGTGGGTTTGGATGAGTTGAGAGTTTACTGTGGAATTTTTTGTAGCGGTAGTTTCTATTGGTACATCATATATAGTACATCTATTCTACCCAATCTTTACAATTAACTTTAGCCATAACTATTGTTTTAGTTATTATACAACTTTAATTTTTAATTACTGCATCTATAAGTCCAAAGATGTGTAAAAATTAGTTCATTCTCAGAAATATCAATTTAAAGAGTAAACATTTTATTTCATTCCAAATTCTCAAAATAACTGATTATAAGTTTATTTTAAATATATTGATTATATAATTTAATTAATTAACATTCAAATTTGAGATGTAATATAAATTGAAAAATGTTATAGCTTTAAAATAGTTACTTAGATAACTTAAATACAATATCATATTAGTTTGTGTAATTAAACTTGTTTTATTAGTACCTAAATTAATTGGTAATTTACAGTATTGATTTTGCTGTTTACTGTTTACAGCGTGATGTGTAGAATAATAACATTATATATCGTATTTTACACTTAATATTATTATAAGTTAGCTCATTGGAATATAATACGCTAAAAGTTTGAATCATCCAATTGTTAATATTGTTGATAACAAGTTTGTAAATTATGCTGAAATCTAATTAAAATAAAATATATATTTAACAATGAAGAACTCTTGGGACTTGCAGTGACGTGGCAGTTGCAAATTAAAAGTAAATATATTTTACATTTTTTAAAACAATTTTTTTAAAGTGGTTAATAGTTCATTGTTTTTTTTGCGTAGCCAGGTAATTTAATTTAACATTTCTTATGATTTTAATCATTATTTTTTTGTTTCGAAAAATCCTTAGTTTTCTTTGATGATTTTTGTATATGCATATTAGGACTGTAATGAGATGAAAATCTGGGACTAATTGCAGCAGTCTGAAATTAGATAGTTGATTGGAATTCTATGGAAGTAAATATTTTGAGGACTTTCTGGAATTTTGATAATAAACAGTTATCATTGACCGTTATGATGATTGATAATCGATGAATTTTGATTATGATTGGTCAACATGGGGGGGAGAGGGAGATCTTACGTCTTATCGGGAGGCAAAAATAGTTTCTGCACCACTAAACAGGTAATATTGAAATGAGTAAAAATCTTAAACAAACAATTTTCAATCATGAAATCATAAAAGAAATTATGAATAATACACTATATTTAAAACTATATAATTACAGTACCTGAACGATAGTTCTAATTGTGTATGAATAAAAAAAAATAAAAAAATAAGCTAATTAAATTATATAAAAGTTATATGTTAATTTGGTGAGTAAACTAGCCTAAAACAGTCAAACCAAATAATAACCTCTCCTTGCCTCTATCAGCTCTTATAATTTTTCTAGTGTAGGATAACTCTGGATATTTACCGCTACATCATAGAGTATAAATATAAAACTGATATGTGGAACGCATTACCTGTTAACCAAAGTGTTCTTTGACATCGAAGCATAGTGTCACTACTTTGTGTATTTACTACATATTTTGTGAAGAGTAATTAGGTATGGAATAAAATTAATTTAACAGAAAAACAAGTTGAGGAAGAAATACCTTCCTTATTGACAACATTTACTACAAATTTTATGAAACATTCTGTTGTAAATATTATATTGGTTACTTTTCGTTAAAACAGCTACTAGATAATACACAATAGATAAGAGCTAATAGATAATAAAAACAAGTAACAGCTAAAAATTGAAACGTTTCTCTATTTTTTATTGGATGACTAAAGTATACTTCAGTAGTGCTTCCTGGTGTACAAAAATTAGCTATTTCCAATGTTTTGAAACATGAAACAAGTAATACAGTAGTTTTGATAAATACTAAGCATGTGTTTTGCTGATGGGCCATTTAAAGTAATTTTCGACTATATATTCAGTTTTTGCGAGAAATATACAAGACCTTTTCACACACAAAGGCCTGTTTGCTTTGAAGTCAAAGAAGACTTTGATTCTGCAGGTAATTTCTTTTACATATCTGAATTTTTTATTACAAAAAATATATTGCGAATGTGCATTTTAACAAACCACATTTGTCATTAGGTTAGTTTCCATGTTGTCTCTCAGTATTTCAGTTTATATTTGTTGATTACATTGTTTCTAGAATAATCATTAGCATTCTAGTGTAGTGCAATCAGTTATTATGTGGTATTTACTCATTGTAGGATAAAAAGCTAATGAAAAGGTCTACACATATAAAAATTTTAATTCCATTTCCAGTCAGTCTTATTCAGAGGCACTCATCCTTAGGTTCGTACTTTCTGCCTTATTTTATATTATATTAATTTTTGTACTTATTTACTTTGTACTATAGATAACTCTCTGGTGTCATTGTATTTTTTAGTTAATGCCTGAGGAAGAACACTACGTGTTCGAAACGCGTTGTTTATATCATTAAAATTTTTATATGTGGAGACCATTTCATTAGATTTACCCTAGAATAATCATTAGCATTTTCTTTGCTTTTAATCAGAATATTTGTTATACTGCTATACAACTACAAAAAATAAATTGATAATTCGTATATGAAAAATTACCGAGGTAACAATTTTTTATAATAATCTAAACACCATAACAAATATTATCAGAATAATACTTAGAAATATTGCTAGATAACCCAAAAAAAATATTAAGTAAAATAAGAAAAAAATAGCAACTGTTTTTTAAGAAAAATAAGAGAAGGTCCTTTGCTTTACTATACCTTGATAATTTATTTTTTTTTCTCTACTGTTTCAGTTATTTTAGAAATGTTTACTGGTTTATATAGAATTGATCTAATGCAAATACCTCATAAAAAAAATTGTCATAACTTTTGAATTTTTATATCATACAACATAGAAATGTGAAGTTCATTATAAATAACTTGGTTTTTGAAAAAGAATAACAATATATAACCAATTAGAAATTAAACTGTTCATTAGTAGGATACAAATAACAATATATTACATAACTAGGACTGTTAATACAAAATACATTATAAAACAACAAAAGTTGATCGTTGAATAACTTTTTCTATATTACTTATATTTTATACTCTATAAAAAGATTTCACATAAACACGTGAAATAACAATCAATGATCAAACCACAATATGAAATGGGAAAACAAGACTAAGGTCTTTCAACCGTAACAAGCGGTCTTCGTCAGAGTCAAAAACCCAACTGAGTCACAATAAACCATTTCTTATTGTGGTTTAATCATTTATATTCTATCTATGAAGATATTTTTAACAAACTAACTTTAAAATTAATCGCCTGAACTTTCTTATTCTCACTGGTTATTTTATCTACAATATAGCTGTTATCTTTCTTTATATTTATTAATGTCATTTCAAATAAACTTGAGTACGTGTTACAGGTAACTAGTACAATTGGTATTTCTTATAATTATTAAAGTAATTTGTTATCGTTCTAATAAATTTAAAAAAATAATTGTAACTCTAATAATGATTTAATATTTATTACACCCATGACTGTAACGTGTGTATAAATAAATATTAATTTACTGGTAAGTAATTAAAGCTCATCGTTTCATTCTTCAATCAATTTATTCAATTGAGACATGCACTGCTAGTAATGCGATTAATGTTATACAAACGTGTTACTTCCATCTTAATATAATTCGTATGTTGTAAAACCAAGATTGAATAACCATTAATTCATTAGATTCTTCTTTAAATCATTAGTTGTGCGATCCGTAATTGTGTGGTATTTACTCATTCTGAGGTAAAATGGATAAACCAACAAAAGTCTCCACACAAATGAAGTTTTATTCAACGCGTTTCGAACACTTTGTGTTCATCATCAGGAAGACACTATAATATAGATATAGATAATATTAGATATAATTTGTATTATAGTCTCTTCCTGATGATGAACACAAAGTGTTCGAAACGCGTTGAATAAAACTTCATTTGTGTGGAGACTTTTGTTGGTTTATCCATTTTACCACAGATTCTTCTTTGTTTGTGGTAAATGATTTAATTTCAGTAAGGCTGATAATAATAGTGCAGCTATTTAATTTTGCGTTTGCATTTATAATTTTTGTGGCAATAGTTATTCATGAAAATAATGAATAATTCCGGTCAACATATCTACTACAATACAAGACAAGTAGTTCAATATAAGTATACATTTGTTGTATTCCTAATCAGCTTATAGTTGTAAAACCTCTCGATTAACAAACTATGGTTTTAGTTCCATAGCAAATGAGAACGTCGGACCACCTGCTTAGCAAATCTGGGCTGGGGATATTCCTAATGTACAATCATTGTTCCATCCTCAAATCAAAAAATACTCCACAGGAGTGAAGGACCTTGTCCATAGGGCGGTCATTTGTTCCACTGTGACTTATAGATGCTCAGTCTTATTTGGAACGGCGCCCATGAACAAGAAATGCATCGAAATAGTACAGAATACGAGTAAATGCGCCCGCCTGATAGCTAGGCTTCATGTTACGCTGGAAATGTCGATATTCAACATGTCTGAATTGGGATTATATTAATTCCTACATTACTTGACTTGCTACCAATGAAGCTAGGCTCCATGTTATGCTAGAAATGTCGATATTCAACATGTCTGAATTGGGTTTATATTAATTCCTACATTACTTGACTTGCTACCAATGAAGCTAGGCTCCATGTTATGCTAGAAATGTCGATATTCAACATGTCTGAATTGGGTTTATATTAATTCCTACATTACTTGACTTGCTACCAATAAAGCTATGCTCTATGTTATGCTAGAAATGTCGATATTCAACATGTCTGAATTGGGATTATATTAATTCTTACATTACTTGACTTGCTACCAATGAAGATAAAATAATTGAACCCCACTCTCAACCTTTTCCCAATCCCACAATTCCCAATAGCTTCCTACGTGAGTTAAATATGACAACCTTCTGATTCTAAATTATGCAATACCTCAGAAAATGCAAAATCGTCAGATCTTATGACCACGAATACTTCTTCCTCTGAAGGACTAACCCGATTATTGACCATGTTTACTGTCCATACCAAAAACAGCAATATGATAAGCTAGCAGTCGTGAGCTTCTAGTCCGGAACTGCTAATTTCAACGTGCACTGTTTTGTATTGAAATAGTCGTTGGTCGTTGACCAGATAGTATATCAACATTCAAAGTGCCAAAAATGCCAAATTAGGTTACCAAAATTATGTGTCACTTTTATACTAAAGTCAAGAACTCTTGACACTACAATGATCAATATTCAATATTCTACAATCAGTAATATTCTTTGTTAACATAAGAAAAGTTATGATAGGTGACCTATTATAAAATGATGCCATATATTCTACTCTATCAAGCAAAATACTATTCCAAGCATAATACTATTTCAAGTATGATGCTGTAAAAATATAATACACAAAGTATGTTCTGTACTAAGTATTATGCTTATAATGTCTAATACCATATCAAGCAGGATACTAGCTATTACGTTCTACCATGTATGATATCAATTACTACAGCATGTATGATTTAAAAATGATGCTCAACCAAGTATAACGCTATACGATGAATGATGCTGTAAAGAAATAAAGTAGTATTAATTAGTAATAATTTGATCAATCAAAACAATAAAATCATGTCCAAAAAGTTTTGAAGGAATTAATTTAAAATATAAAAATGAATTCAAAGCTGATGGTATTATAAAAAAAAAGAATACTAACCACAGCCCTTTTGACTAATAAAACTAATTGTAATGGATGTACATAAATAATATTCTTAATGGATATAACTTTTTCAAAAAAAAAGAGAATTAAAAAATTAGCTTTCCATTTTCCAAATATAATATCAAACATTAATAACATTAAAAATTCAATTTGTGATAGGGTATTAAATATAAAATTAATATCTTCAATTTTTGAAAGAAATATTACATTTTTTTCTGTTGTAGAATGATTTAGTATTATTCTGGTTCATGATTTGATAATATCATACTTATAATATTACTACATTTTCATTGGAAAAATTCTAAAAAAAACTTCCATGAAAACTTTTTAAATTATAAGTAAGAAATTATCTTCATTTTATTTTATTTCAATGAAAGAGGACAAATTTATATCTAAAGAATATTCTGATGATACTGATGTATTGTTATGGGTTCATTAAACATTTATTATTGTTGTACTCTATAGGTATTCCAAGTTATGCCACATATTAGTATTCAACAAATATTTTCAAGGAAGATATTATTCATTTAATAGTTAAAAACGAAGGTTTTATATGATTTTCTAAAGTAATTTTCTGAACAGATAACGAAACAATTATTATAAAAACTAAACCAGCTAACAATGAGCCAGTTTATTTAAAATATTCTCAGATGAATATATTGTTATGAATGTTTACTTTTTCCTCACATCAGTAATTTTGAATTCATTGAATCTTTAGATTTAAAAAATAATTAAATTTTGTTTATACATGTAATTCATTTTATGATATTATATTCTATTTCTTGTACGAGTAACGTACAATTTTTGCCAACTTTTAGATTCGTCCAGACTTTACGGTTATATTTTTTCAAGAACTTTATTAATCTATCCAGGGTTTGTTAGGTTACATTCTGAAACAATGTTTTACAGTTAGTAGGTTACTGTAGAAGAAAACATTTTGTGAAATCCTCTAACGTCTCAGTACACGCCTTTTTCCAGTAATTCCTTAAAAAAAAATAATTCATCCATTCAAAACGTGCAACTTGAGGATACAACTTCGTTATAATCCCCCATTCAATATAAAAAATTTCATTATAATCTGTTGTTTTCGTATCCACATCATGTTCGAATCAATCATTATTAAAAATGTACATTTTTTTAACAAAAATACCTTTTTCTTTCCTACACAGTTTTTGATAAGAGCATTCTATCCTTATCTTACTTCATTGAACCAGTTCAAATCAGTATTAATAACAGTAATAAAGAAAGAACCAAATAATAAATTCAAAGTTAAAGATATTGAACGAAATTTCATGCAACTGATTTTTTTGTGCATCAAAAAGGAATAGATTTATCATTACGAGTCATATGTATAGCATTTTTTGGGAAAACCAATTTGTAGGAAATTCTATAGCTGTTTTTCAAACATGACAAATTCATTAGCAAATACAGTGCCAAAACAGTGTAATTACCATACCAAAAATTAATTTGCAAGCATATAGCAGTCGTAAGAAGACATAGTGTTGGTAAAATTGCTTGTGCAAACAATACACTAATCTCAACAATATGAGCATATTTTTGTATATACAAGAGTATAATGACCTCTTTTGATTTGTTATCATGTCTACAAACCTTTCGGCTTGTCCATGAGTAAAGCAGAACAGATCGATGCTTTTTAATGTGAGACCATTTAGCTGCATCAGCAAGCCCACTACAACCCTCCTATATTAGAAGGGCTGCGAGGAGCCACAAGAGTATAAGGACCTGTTTTGATCTATTACCGTGTACCTGGATTTTCAAATCAAACCACGAAATATAGCAGAGCAAGTCGATGTTTTTAACGTGGTGCTCTTTAGCCACACGACGAAGCACCGGCAGCACACAAAGAGCAGCACCGCCGGTACGCCGCCGAATGCCCGAGGTGGACCTCGCGGAGACGGGCATCCACGACTGACATCACGCACTTATCCTGACATAAAATATTTTATATATACCTACGTCTAATGCAAAGTAAACCCGTCATTATCCTCCAAATGTCTGTGATTCATAAAAATAATATTCTCATGTAACACTGATGAAAGGCAAATACTATTACTGCAACTACGCTGTACACTGGTGTGTTGTGGTAAACATACCAGTGTTATAGGTATCCCCTTAGTGTGAAGATTCAGGTGAGACCTCAAAACATTACTGTATAGCTGGTTCCTGCATTAATCATGGATGAATTCCTCTTACATGCCACTTAAACCTCTGCGTACTACAATAGTGAATCGTGCATATATTTATAGTATATAATGGATATTATATGAATTAGCACCCATATTAGTTTGGATTTATACAACTGAAATATAGTGTGCTAATGAGATACAGTGCACAGATATCTTCCGCACTAGTACTCGGAAGTCAGTTTATTGTTATATGTAGCATATTTGTGTGATGTAGCCCGCTAATCAGATTATAAACGCACTAGTTTGCCTTGGGTCTCCAAGATAATCTATGATATCTCATAAATCGACACCAACTGATATTTTGAATAGTCTTATGATATGATAAACCAGCAGAAGTCTACTGTTTTCAGTATAAATATTACCTTAAAATTTAGGCACACACTGAACTACCCGTGACCCGTTGGGTCATCGATCACCTTTCTTTTCAATGCAATCACAGATTACCTCTATTACCTCACAGATACAGATTAACTCTATATGATCCTACTGAGAGCAACATGTAATTCACCATGTTGAAATACTGCTTTACGTAAATGAACTAAAACTATCTGTAGAACTTCTCCTTGAAACTTATAAATAGTCATGCCAAATGCTAACTGAATTGGAAATTGAATCCTTGAAAAAAATTGTTGTCCACTTTAGATAAAACAAATTTCAATCATGGAATTAAAACTATTTCCTCTTGAAACCCTTATGTGATAATTTTACAAACAATGACTTTATCGTAAAGCTCCTCAGTCATTAGTCTTGTTTTATTATATAAGCATGGTAGATCAGCATTTCTCATACACATGACAGGACCTCTTTTATTAAATTCATGCTTATGTTTTGGAAGTGATCTGGAAAAAAGTCACCTTGGTGTAAAGAGTAGCTCCAAGAATTAAAAATATATATATGAAATAAAAAACCATCTTCTAAAGAACAATAATATTCCAAAAATGGGACTAGGATCTTTTGTAGAAAAAACTAGTTAGGGTTTTTATATAACAAATAAGTTTTACTTCTAGAGTCTTTAATTTTAACGGACTTATGTTGAGAGAATTAATTTTCCATCTTCTTTCTTTTTAATGTCATTATTTGTAAAGTTATATATTACTCACCTTCTTCTTAAATATTTATTGGAATGATCCAACTTAAACTGAAATCAACAGGTATTCCAAGTTTCATCTATGTTCAAATATGCAAGCAATCATCTTTACTTGATATAAACAAACAAAACGTTATTTATATCATGTTTTATAAACTTTTTGCAATAAAGTCCCCTTGTTGAAGAGTGTCCCAGCGCACTGGACATCCACCACTAAGGTCCTAGTTTGATTCTCACAAAATGACGTATATTTTATTGTTTATTCAGACAATTCACAGTGTGAAGAATTGAATCAAGATCAGTCATCAGAGTTCTATAAGAATATAGATTGGGGCTTGGGGCTGTCTTTTTACTCTGCAATAAGCAAAGTATAGTGATCGTGAAGAAATTTTATTTCGAGACTTTGACGGACTTACATGTTTTCTAATTCTTACATGTAGATCTAATTCTTACATCTATTCTTAC
Source organism: Hermatobates lingyangjiaoensis (assembly GCA_026182355.1). Lineage (NCBI taxonomy): Eukaryota > Metazoa > Arthropoda > Insecta > Hemiptera > Hermatobatidae > Hermatobates > Hermatobates lingyangjiaoensis. The sequence continues at coordinate 105,586 of JAPFBL010000383.1, forward strand.
ATTTAAAAAAAAATACATTTATTTTACATGTATTTTTAAATTTCAGAAAACACTTCTTTGATGCTAAACATCTAATTGTAAAATAATCAAATTTTGTCAGAAAATTGAGCCGAAAATTAGCAATTTACGGAAAAAAATTGGTAAAACTCTAATTAAGGCAGAAAACAATAAATCTATAAAAACTGAATATTTATCTTTGACTAATAGAACACCAGCTAACTTGCGGTATTTTTTTACATATATTTACATTGTTTAAATTGACTTAGAAATTGTTTAAGTGAATCAATTGAAATAACATTCACGATAGGGGGTTAACAGAAAGATTTAAAATGATTTAATGACTTAATACAGATGTCATAAGGATGAAATTCTGACATGTAAAATATCAACTCCAATCAAACATATAATTTCCATGCTTTTCATGATACTAGGGATTTGTCCAACAAAACGCTTTAATTAATTTATATGTTGCTCCATTCAAGGAAACTTTATATCCGATGTTGATTTCCTTGTATTTATGAATGATATTATCTTTCGATAACATTGTAGAATGAGTTATGAACTTGTTTGTTTTAAATACAAAATGGATACTAATTTGAATATAATTAGAATTAGTAATAATACATTCCGTCATACCTCGTAAAGTCTCTGAAAAGCTCGACCGGTTTTGGGTCCATCTGGATCCCATCTTCAAGAGCACCTAGAATGAGCACCTAGAATGAGCACCTAGAATGAGCACCTAGAGAGACCGTCTGGATCCCGTCTGAAGATGGGATCCAGACGGACCCAAAACCGGTTGAGCTTTTCAGAGACTTTACGAGGTATGACGGAATGTATTATTACTAATTCTAATATTACTAACCTCAGTGGAACTAACCGATTAACTATATTTAATATAATTATATTTAATATAATTGTTTGGTGATTCAATGAAACTGACATTTTTTCATACATGTTTCTGATATTTCCCAGAAAATGTAGATATATTTTAAAGTCATAAATGTAAAACATTGATTTCAATCGACAATGAAAAGAGAGATTGGATAAATGACATTAAATTAACAGATTTATGTATTATAAATACATAATCATAAAGAATACATAAATTATAAATACAGTATTCACTGGTCATGTATTATTGGAGATAGTCATGGGTGAGATGATAGTCATGGCTATCAGAACAAAAGCCATGTTCTTCTGTAAGAGATTATTTCATGATATGTTTTTATTTTCTTTGGCCTGTCAAAAGGTTGTTACTGATGTAGAAATACCAATGTGATACATGCATCAGTTGTATATATACAAAATAAGTATGTACATTTATAACTGGATGAATCGTTAACTGTACTATCTCCTGAAAAGAAGCTAATAAATATCTCCTATTAAAAATTTTATATTACATCTAAATGGGATATTATATATTATATACCCATCACGTTTGATTTTATCATTACTTATAGTAAAGTGTAGTGTATGCCCCTCCAGTTTTTTTTTTAATAATAGTAATAATAATAATAATAATGAATTAAAATGAGATTTACAAGATAATATGCAATGATTTCAAACTCCACTATATTGGATAAAGAAACATAACTTTTAGACAGTAATATTAAGCACGCATTCATAATTTTATAGAGCAAGAATGAATGAAAATTATTCCAAATTTTAAAACGAGAAAAAGTTTATTTTTTCAAAAATGTAAAAAACTTTTCACTATGATTTATTGTGAAAGGTTTTTGAGGAGACGAAAAACATTATGTTGTTAACCAGTTTAATATTTTTTCTACCTATAGTAATGTTGAGTTTAAACTACTCCAGTACGCATATTAAACAAAATATAGCACAAACATATAAAAATATAAAATTATATTATAATTGATAAAATAAGTGAGAATATTTAGAAGAAGAAAATTTTATTAGTGGCATTAAGTTTTCAAAAGCATCATGATATTCTGATTACCGATGAGAAATGAAGACACTTTGAAATTTTTTAACGGGCTGTATTCTCTGTGTTTGAATACAAATAAACGAAACAGCAGGTATCATAATTTACGTACATCGAGATTTATGTGAGTAACTCAAACATATTATCAACATTTAAATCTATTAAAGGTATAAGTGAGAAAATGTATAATATACTGATAAAGCTAAATATTCATATTTAAGTATTACCGAAAAGTTTATAAAATACTTAAATAATTATAACTTTATTTTCCATAAGTTTTATTTGGAATATTTCTTTTTTCTGACCATATCTATCCTTACAAAGATTTAAACAACCATACAAGTTTAAAATGAGCATTTTCAATGAGTTTAAAGTTTAGAATGTAATATTAAATGTAATTTGAATGAAATGTAATTTGAAATGTAATTAAATTTCAATTAATTCAATTCTTAAAATTAATATTCGGTATTCATAAGGATGATTGTATATTATTTTCATTACATTATGACATTATGATTTTAAATTATCTTAAACTTCTTTTCATTTGTGAGATAAGAACTCTAGTTAAAAGAATTATTACAAATTATAGTTTTTAGATTAATGCAAATGAGTTCATAGATAACCTTTTATCAGTTAGAATCAATTATATTCATTTTTATTTCTTTAGTTATTACTAAAATATTCCGATTCACCTGAAAAACAGTAAAGATAATTTGAAATAGAGAAATTAAAACTATCATAACAGAACCATAAAACAAAAATCTGTCAATTTAATTATGTTATTACCATTATCAGTGTAAAGAGCATCAGGTTTTTTTATAAATATGGTCAGGCATACATATATTCATACATATCTACCACAAGTGTAAGTAAAATATTGAGTCTTTTTAGCACTGTACTAATACAGTACTATACAATGAAATACTGCACCGATGCTTTAGTCTTTCCTAATATTATTAATGTAAACTTCAGTGATTTTAATTTTTTTTAAAGCAAAATAGTTTATAATAACACTGCTTTATAAAGTCAATTACCATTTAATCATAAAGCACGTGCACAAATATGCTATACTTCTTGATAACCATAGGAAGTGAAGGAGTTATATTTTTACAATTACAACTGAATGACTCTGTAAAAATTTATTACTGACTAAACAGTTATTTTTTCATATTATATTTTCGAAAGATACAATTGAATAAACATAGGACCTTTAATTAATGTATGCTTTAACAAACATGATTCAATAATTATGAGAGCCTTTTTTTTAGATTCCTATAAATCAATTTTGCATAATGTAGGAACATGCATATTTTTTATTACATGTAGAAATATGTATGTTTGAATAATTCTAATTGTATAAACTGGAATCAATCTATTTTATTTATACAAGGGAACAGGTGAATAATAAACTCTCTCTGATTGAAAGGTTGCTGAAGTCAGGAAAACAGAACAAGAAAAAACCTATTACAATTGACACATTGTTACAAAGGTCAGGGGTCAAGCGTGAGAAGACAGCGAGATTTGGGTGTGTGAAAGAGCAGGAGAAGAAAGAGAGAGGACGACATGAATATTGAGGGAAGGTGTGTATGGCAGAGATGAAGTGCATGTGGGAGGATGAGAGGAAATGAGAACGAAAAAAGGCAGCAGGCTTAGAGGTTTTATATCAAACATCCAACTAGAAAGTTGAAAACATAATTTTTTTAAAAAAAATCCGTGATTATAATTATTTACAACTGATACAAGTTCAATAATATTCGTTGAACTGATACAAGTTCAGTGCACTAAACTTAAAAATTAAAGTAAATAAATTAATGTAAGAAGTTTAACAAAAAGTTTAGTGTAAGTATCTACTTCTTTATATTATAAGCTTATATAAATTGATAGCACCATTGATATAAAATAAATTCCATATGTATTTTAATAATTAAATAATTTTCTTACATTTTTAATATCCATTTTAAGAATTGTTCATTATCAAGAACAACGAGTTCTGGAACACTTAATTTAAAGATTTATACTCTAAATAAATAAATCTAAACGCCTTTTACAGAATGTTAGAAATTATAATAAATATAAGTGAATCTGTAATTAGTGAGTAATGAAAAAGTAGCATAAAATATGTAGAGGAGATAAACCAGCTAATTATAATTCTTTAGTAAAGTAATATAAAAAACTAGACTAAGAAATTTAATTAGTAAAGTAATATAAAAAACTAGACTAAGAAATTTAATTATGTATTGTTATTTCACTGTAATATATTTTAAGAATTGCAAAGAACTTGTTTTACATTAGCTGTATAAATTGTAACTTTTAAACAAATAACCTACACGAACTAACACTTTATTGTTTGAGATTTATGGATCAAAAATAAGTATAGTTACTTCCATTTAGCTTTATGAAAAATAATTTCATAAAACATGATCTATAAACAAATAGGCATACCTTGGTAAGACGAGACGTAAATCTGTTCTATTCTGTCTGACGAAGCCCGAAAGCGACTGACGTGTTTAGACCTGTTCCAACTATGGGGTCCAAAGGTCGCTTGCAATTCATTCTACTGAAAAACATACCCCTACTATATCTTAACAATTCCTTCTTAATTTATTAAGAGCGGAAATAAATGTCTCATAGTATTTCAAGCAGAAATTCTATAAAACAATCATCTGCTGTTTCATTCAAAAGTAAATTATATTTATGAGTTTTTCTTCGTTGAACTGATACAAGTTCAGTGCACTAAAGTTAAAATTAAAGTATATAAAGTAATGTAAGAAGTCTAACAAAAATTTTAGTGTAAGTATCTACTTCTTTATATTATAAGTTTATATAAATTGATAGCACCATTGACATAAAATAAATTTCATACTTTTACAACTATAATAAATTAAAAAATCTGGGATGGCCTACATTCAACTTTACTATGTCTAGAAAACTTAATATCTAACTTCTTGGGTATATAATATATAATGACCCATTTTAGAATAATAAAAATATCTAAGGGAGAGAGGTTTATTAGTAGTTCATCCCTGGAGGTATTACAGAAAGTGATTACCCACTTATCAATATATATACTTGTCTTTGTATATCACACCACTAATGCATGTAATATGATTATCATAATTACAGCAGTAATAACACTTTTAAAAGCGAAAGTGTAAATTTTGTCTAACGAAATAATCTGTTATTGGAGAACATAGCTTTTGTTCCAATAGCCAGAGGATCTCCTACATTGTTTATCTGACCTCCTTCTATACAGAAGATTTAAGCAGTTTCCCACTTAAAACTTTAATGTAATCTTATTTTCTCTGAAAAAAAGTAGAACATATAAAAAACACAAAAAAATACATCTGATATTATATTTTGTTCAAGAGTGCAATATATGGATTGATTACACAATTTTGTGAGACATATCCATCATATCATGGAAACCATCAGAAATTATATGTTTGATTGGTGTTGATTCTTTACATGCAAGATTTTTATTCTTTACCTCTCACATTAAGTTCTTATATTATCTAATAGTTTTTCATTAAACCTCTAAACATCAATTTAATTTCAGTAGATTCACTCCACAAATTTCCAAGTTAATGTGAACAATGTAAATAAATGTAAACAAATACGACAAACTTATCAAGTAAACCACTATTTCAGGATCAATAATCAGTTGTTATAGCTTTTTTGCTCTTTGCCATAATTTAAATTTCATGAGTTCCTTTATAAATCTTGAATTTTCTGTTCAATCTATTAACAATTTTTCTTTTATTTTTTAATAAGCATTTTAGCGTCAAAAACGTTTTCTGAAAAAATGAAATATATTTTAATGACTCTTAAAATAATATAATTTTGAAAAAGTCATCTCAATTCATCATACACGTAGAGTTCTATTTTTAGGTACAGTTTTATTATGATCCGTTTGTACATGATATAGTATCTCATGATATTTACGGAAAAAGTTTTATTGATATTTACTTATATCAAACAAATTTTATTTGTTCTTTTTGAAAATTATAACAACCAGTATTAAAAAAAACATACTATGCTTATGATGATGAGGTTCTTATTATTATTTTGTTTGGCAGGAGAAAGAATTGGATTAGTAGAAGCACGTAAGAAATATTTGGAGAAGAAATATGAAAATGCTCCCTGGAACTTACCTCGGCGTATCGTTAAAGAATTCGCTTTGAATGTTGAAAGAATCCTGTTACGCGAGGCAGAGCCTCACAAAGATCATCCGAAGCCCAGTTTTGAAGTGAAAAAGAGGAAAGTTCTTCATCAGTTTGACTCACTTTGCTTGAGATATCTTAAGATCATGTATCGTGCACATGACCCAGACAAAAGAGGCTACCTCAACAGGGAAGACATGTAAATACTCACCTTTAATTTATTGTTTATTTCTTTACATTTCTATCAGACAATTCGTTTTTTTTTTCTAGACTCCCTTTTAAATAGTCTAGAAAAAACACTAAAACTTTTTAGTTTATTTAAAATAATCCAAGTTTTCCTTAAAATAGTGCAAGTTTAATTTAAATAAAGTACCGTTAACGTACTTAAGCTTATTTATAGACAAAATATAATATAATTTATGAAAAACTTTGTATAAATTACTTCATCTACTGTTATAATAACAATAGCTTATTTACTTTGTCTTCCGTATTTTAATTTTGCTTGGTCATTTTAAGAAAAACGTTATTATTCATATATCCATGTTAATTTCCAATTACATCAGTATATATTTTTATTAAAAATTTTATTTTTTCATTATTTTTTAATTTTTTGCTTAAAAAAAAACTAAAATATATATAGCCCAAATATTAATGCATACGTAATTGCAGTAAGTTATTTATAAAACTTTTTCAGAATAATTTAAAATTTTCCAAGTTTAATTTGAACTTCAGTATAGTATATATGTATTTTCAAGTTAACAAATTTTAAATATAATTTTGAACAATCTTAACATGACCATGGATAATGTCAGTTTGGATTACTATAAATTACATTTGGTTTATTTTGAATTAAGGTAGAATTGTTTTTAAAAAAAAATTAAAGTTGAATTATTTTAAACTAAACTTGGGTTATTTTAAATTAATCCAAAAATTTTCTGGTTTAAAAAAATAAAAAAATGCTTATAAGCTAATGTCTGATTGAATTAATAAAATTAATTAATCCACTTTAAAAAGTCTGATTGAAATATAAATTTTTTACAAGTAACGTCAACTGTATAAATATAATCACACCAATATTATTTAAAAAAAAGAAGATATTCAAAAATTGATTTTATTAGCATTATTGTTTTAAAAAATACTACAAGTATACTTATTTGTTAAAATTATTTACTGATATAAACTGTTTGCTTTTATTTTCCACCAAAACTAATTTAAAGTATTTATCTAAAGAAAAGACGAATAAATTGTCTCAAAACACAATCAGACTAGGAGAAATAAAAAAAAAAGTATTCATTTTGTGTATACACAAGAAAGGAAAATATAAAATGTTATTTACTGAAATGGTTTTCTGTAAGTACAATTTCCTAATGAACTTAAATTAACTCATATTTCTCATGGAAATAATAAAAGTACATAATGGCCTAATCAAAAATAAGTTGAATATGTTGGCATACTATATAATAGGACAACTTCTGTCGGGTCAGCTATTCTATTAATAATTAAATACTACATCAAGGTTAGCTAACGTTAACTTGATATTCATTGACTGTAAGGTGGTGGTAAGTTTACTGGGTACACTAATAACAAATAAATGAGACATAACTTCATTTACACGATATATTTATGCTTATATCATGCTGTAATAAAGCTTCATAATAGTATAATTAATATGAAAATTCGTAATCAATATTTATTGAAATTTTAAAAATATAAAGCTAGAATTTCCGACATCTTCAAGACATAAAAACTACATTATCATTTTTCTTTGAAGAAAATAATGTTTATCATTAATTCATCACTCATCACACTATCAGTGTCCTTTTTTTGTGATCTACCCCCCTTATTTACACAATTCTCTCCAAATAGGTTGGTTCTCGTGAAATAGGTTTTATAAGGATTATAGAGTTCACCACATTTGTTTAAAAATCTATACACTTAAATTGATTGTATATATACACACACACACATATATATATATATATATATCAGCTTCAAAACGAAGAAAAGCAACACACAGAGAAAGAGACGCACTTATAAACTCAAATTTTCTCATGAAGACGGATCAACCGAAAATTCGAGTTTGTAAGTGTGTCTCTTTCTCTGTGTGTTGATTTTCTTCGTTTTGAAGCTGATTTGCGTCCAGTCGGGATCGTTTTTTTCGAATTTTGAGTGATATATATATATATATATATAATCAGTTCACAAACGAAGAAAAGCAACAGACAGAGAAAGAGACACACTTACAAACTCAAATTTTTGGATGATCCGTCTTCAGGAGAAAAGAGAGAATGGGCGACCAAGCACGCCGGAAACACAATGGCCGTTGTGTTTCCGGCGTGCTTGGTCGCCCATTCTATCTTTTCTCCTGAAGACGGATCATCCGAAAATTTTCTTTCTCTGTGTGTTACTTTTCTTCGTTTGTGAACTGATTTGCGTCCAGTTTGGATCGTTTTTTCGAATTTTAAGTGGATATATATATATACACTTTAACACATAGAAAAGAACACAGAAAGACACTACAGAACTCACTTCGATATTTCGACATCCGTCGTCATCAGGAAGAAGTGCGAAGTACTCGCGTTGAGAAGCAAACTGCTACTCATATATATATATGTACAACTCAGTCCCTGTGTTTATGTGTGTGCCATCTAACATACTTTTGAACTACATGTTCCTCTTCCCATTGCTGGAAGAAGTTAAAAAATATTTAATTAACTGAAGCTGATTTAAATTTTCTTGACAAAGTTAATGATGTAATTTTGATTTTGACGATAATCTACTTTCCTTGTTTTTCGTTTTAATCTTTAAAAAAAAGTATGCAAACATATAACAAGTTTTATATCATATCTTTTTTTTGCGTAATCCATAATTTCCAATCTGTATTTATTTCCTGTATCTGAAAAAAAAATTAATTTTAAACTATAGAAAATGTATATTGTTTTCGCTGTATATAATTTAATATTCAAATTGGAATTAAAGTTTTTTTCGGACCAGGAAGGTCAGCTATTACTTTCCTTAATATATTCCGTTAAAAATGTTTCATAGTTTTACATTGATACGAGTATGCGTGCATTAGAGGTGTGTGACTCGAGTAGATGTTCATTAGTTGCCTTACATGCAAGAGAGGCCACAGATTTTCATGGTTGTACACTGTTTCAATGAACGTCTTAGGTATTTATCTATATATAAATTCTCTTCGTGGCTCTGTATGTATGTTTGTACCTTATGCATTCGGCCTACAATGGACCTTTTTCAAAAATTATTTTGCAAGGCACTTTCTATAGGTCTTGGGGTGGTTTTAGGCTATTAAACTCTGGGGGGCAGCCTAACCCAGGCCCCCTAGGGCCCTATAATAGATAAGGTTTGCTGTATAACCTGTTTGTTTACATTTTGACTTTAATTGGCAATGGCAACCGCAGGTAGGTTATTCTTTGTGATAATATTTCCACATGCTTTGTTCAATTATTTTTTCGATACAATGCTTCTTCATAAACAAATAATATTTCATCAAAATATTGTTATTCAAACTTTTAAGAGACAATTTTGTTTACTGATATAATTTTAATTGGACATTTAAAACTGTGTGAAGTCTTCAAATTGAAATCATTGAATGAAATGTAATGTGATATGGTTTAGCCTCTTCAACTAACTGGTTCCTAATTGAAACGATTTAGGGGTTTAAAATTCGTATCATATTTAACAGATAAGATATATCACATTTAATGAGCTTAGACTTCTTTCAAATTTCTTGATGTATTGTTCGGCAAAAAATATTCTTTTTATTATTTGTTTAATCTAATCTATCAACTTCCAATATTATTAGACAATGTGTGAAATTTATAATCACTGTTAGATTATATATTTTTTGCGTAATCTATAATTTTAATTCTGTATTAATTTTGTTTATCTCAAAAAAGTTAAGTGTAACGGAACTATACAAAATTTAAATTGTTTTCGTTATATGTAATTTATTATTAGAGTTGAAATTAAATTGTTTCCTGGGTAAAGCCGGGTAGATCAGCTAGTAGTAATAACATTTCGTACAAATTTTTACCACAAACCTTAGAAGTGATGAATACAGATCTGTGTACATGAATGAAGGTTATAGATAAATTAATGCCTGTAGTTGAATTTAGTTCAACATCTTACATTATAACTGATTTGTCCACAGAGCCTCCGAGTTCCATTACAATCATTCCATCAGTGTAATAATACCAATAACATGTCAGAATCTCCAGTGATTTTAAGTTTCCTATAATATATCAAATGACTATAGCTACTTATAAACGAAAGATAATTTAATGTTTAATATGGTTGTACAGACATATTATAATAAAGCAAGAAATCAGAGGGTGTGAAAAAGTTTGATATTAGAATCAATCACTTATAGTAAAGTTGAGGATAGACCACTCCAGATTTCTTTGTTAATAAATCAGATGGTTCGCTTGTGAATGATTATAAAGACATTATTCAGCCCCGTAACTATTTCGATTATTAAACTATTTTTTTTACGTCATAATAATTAAGAAAAAATCATTAATTTGCTTGTTAACTATATAAGCATATTCATGCATTTCATCATTACCACAGAGGTTAGTATTATTAATATTAAACATATAATCTACCGTCATACCTCGTACATTACTGCCGTAGCTGTCGGACCGGGCGTCACCCATCTTCAACACGAACTGCTCTAATCATTAGATCAGTTCGTGTTGAAGATGGGTGACGCCCGAAACCGTTCCGACAGCTACGGCAGTAATGTACGAGGTATGACGGTAGATTATATGTTTAATATTAATATATAAGCATAACTCAAAGTTACTACTATTTGTTTTACCACAATTATAATTTATATAAATAAGGATAAATTCTTAGCTACTTGGATTATCTTGTGGTTTAGGGAACCAAAAATATATAATTTGAATACTTTTCAGTTTTACGACATGAAATGCTTCCTACTGTCTGTAAGTCTACTGCTATAGTTTAGTTTCTCACTGTATTTATATAAACAAATGAAAAAGAAGGACATTGTAAAGCCTGTATGTATATTGAATTATTAAACAATTACTAATTTAAAAAAAATTGTAAATTTTGTCTCTTTTAATGCTAGTGTGTTATCGTTGTCGTCAAATGAAACTCTGTTATCATATTATGTACCAGCCTCTTACAACATTTTCTGTTTTACAGTGAAATTTTCATCTATACACTAGACGTACACATAAATAAACGCAAGTTTGAAACCATATTCAATAAGGTTGATTCACGGAAAAAGGGATTATTGGTGCCAGAAGAGTTTTTCAACGTAAGTATTAAAGTTTAAATAGATTTTTCCTAGAAAACTACTCTCGTTTCTCCTATAGTGAAAAGACATTTGTAGGGAAATATATTTTAACATTCAGTTAAGTGATAATTTTAATTTATCACTTAATTCAAGAAATATATGCTGTGATAAAAAAATTCTTTATATCGTACAGATAAAATTAAAAAAAAGTAAAAATATTGTACGAAATACTTCTTAATTAGATGCCTTTTATATGAGAGGTATGTTTTGTAGACAGAACTGGACATAATTGGGTCCATAAATTAGCCGTACTTGCTAAAACAATATCGAATATATTGTCATTACAAACAAAGTTGTAAGATTTAAAATTGACAGCATCCAATGAAGTAAAATATTCTTTAATAGGATTGTAAATTGGTCCTATTTTCTTCTACAGTAAACAAAGTTAAGTGCAAAGAAAAACATCAATTTTAATTTTGCAAATTTTAAATAAATAATGGTTTTTATTAATAGTAATTTGTTAGCATACCAAAATATTTTTTGTAAATACTAAAAATGTTAAGAAGCATTTAAATCTATACGAAACTGTTAACACTTGGCTGTCAGTTATCTTTTTTTATTCTTTAGAGTTGTCGTAATAGAGCTTACACTAAACCCTTCAAAAGGTGTATTATTTTTTCTAAGCGCTTTATATTCTTGACGAAAACAAGTTAAGCAATTTTATGCTAGAGAGGTTTCATAAAAACTGAAAGAGGATTACATTTAAGAAATGACAGATTAGTCTGTTAAGATTTTTATAAAATATTCAACATAAATATTTTCATTTAATGTTATATCATAACTCAATTATAAACCACAACAGAACATCTTATGATAACATAATGCCTTATAACTAGTATCAAAAATTGTTAAATTTATTTTGATCTAAAAGTATATTGAGTAATTTTAAATATTACTTTTGTTTTAAATTGTAATCATGTTTCATATATTAGAAACAAATCCTACTGACGTTTAGCATAAGTATATAGTCGTTTAAAAAGTACACACAGAAGCAACTCAAAAACTCAATCAACTTAAGTTCATTTATAATTGTGATATTAACTATAATTTCTTATCATTTAATTATAATAATCCATCACACACCAATTCAGAAGGTATGCCGGTTTATTATAATCATATGATGTTCCCTATCTTCTGTGGCACTGACAAGCACAGTTGTCAGTTATTTTTTGAGGATAGCTTGAACGTGTTGTTTTACCTCTCGCAGTTATGTAGCTAAGATTTCAAGAATTTGTGATACCAAGTCTTTGTTTTAAATAAACACTTCTCAGCAAAGATTTTCTATAAACATAAGGCTACACAAAATATTTCAAAGATTCTCAGTTACACAAAATTTCTTACATCAACATAAACCAAAACTTAATTTATGTAAATATATTATATTTGCATAAATGTTGAGATTGGAGTTTATTTATTTTATATATTGGAAAAGAACACTTCCTTTGTTACAACAATTTTATTGAGTTATGTAATTTGTTCATATTTAAAGGTTAAAATATGAAAAAATATGAACAATATTTGTTTGTCCATTTTTTTGCCAGAAATGAGATTTTGGAAGTGTTAGGCACTTTAAAAGAGTTATCTTTGCTAATAGAACTTATAGAAACTCATTAACATGTATTTTTTTATGTTTACACCACAAATAACTTTTTTTGTATTACATAGTCGTCTTAGGATACAAACATACATACATTGTTTCTTAATTATACCAGTTAAAATAATTAAAAAATGAGTTATGTTTCTTAGTTAATTCAACAAGTTCATGATAGCGTAAACTCATAAGAAAGACATATTTATGCATTTTTTGATAAACAATTTGAGGTGAATAGTCTAAGAAAGTTATAGATTTAAAATCAAAACCAGTTAAGTACTAAAGCAAAATTGACAAATGCTGCGAAAAGAACACACTTTTACAGATAAACTAGCCACTCACTCACATACCAAACTTTGGTAACTTCCTGTATTGAATATGACAGCTGTATAGTTGTCAATTGGAATGTAACAAATTATATGTATACCATTTTTCTAAATTTTGTTAAATAACATTTACCGGTATGCAGCAGATCAGCTGAGTTACATAACATTGTTACAGTTAATATATATGGATTAGTGACCCCATGATTTGGTTGTGCCCCTGTTAATAAGATCAGTCCATTGTTAATAACAATTGAATCATAAATGTCTCAATGATATACGAGTACACTATATACTTTGACTAAAATTACAAAAAAAGGAACAAATATATTTGTGCTATTTTAAGAAGTATTATGCTCTAATTTCCTGACTTCCCTGTTCCTCAGCTTAATTATATTGACTACTTTACTTGTTCCTTTCTTAGTTAATTTGATTTTATTATATCTCTGCTCAAGTTGATGCTAATTCTCAGCTTGTATATTTTTACTAAAAGGTTGGTTTTAATTAGAACTGGGATATATAACGGTTGTGTAGTTTGCATTAAAGCCGGTTTAGCAGGGCCGATAAGACCTCGCCCACTTTCAGACAACCCCTAGCACTATTCCTAATCCAATAATGCTTCCGCAATTATTAACATTCTCCTTAAATAGTTTCTATTTATCAAGTTAACAAATCAAAATCAATAAATTATATTGTTCTTTTATTTCATATAAATAAACTTCTAAAATATCTAGTTTAAGAAAAAAGTATAAATATGTTATAAATTTTGTGAGGCCGCAGAAATACATTTATGTACCTTAATAATAACTGATAGCCCAACTCATTTTTGCATAGGTCACAAATCATAATCATTATCATCATCAAGAAGGTAATAATATTATTAATAATAATAGTAATAATATTCTTAGGATTATAAACATTAATATGGATTTCTGGTTTTATTTTATAAGTAAAACTCATGCATTATGCTCTTTAGTATGAAATTATTTTCAATTTTAAATAACATATTCACAGTATTTCCTATAATCGAAAAATTCCTGGTTCTAAATGCTTTAAGTTTGCTAATTGGTCAATTGTTGAAAGTCTCCTACAATGTTCGGCCTGGTGTTGATTTAATGAGTCATTCATTCATTTCAATAAATTACCCAAGACTTTTGTTTAAGATTCTTCCTACTAGAAGTATTACTTTGCAGAGCTAACAGCTAAACGGCTACTGAGATAAGAACTTATCTCTCTTATCCCAGCTTTCTCAGGACTGAGACAAGAACTTCTTGATAAGAACTATCAAAGCTTCTTTACAACCCTGCCATTAGGTAACCGTTTTTCTAATTTCGATTGACAATTAATAAAAATCATGGATACAAAACCATATTATAGAAAACCTCTAAAACGAACAACCAAAGTTCTTTCAAAATTAATCGAAAACGGTCAAGTTAAAAAAAAATACCAGTGTAACTGTAAACAAACATTCATAAGTTCGCTTCATGACTCATAGTTTATTTATTATGATTGTTAACCCATAAATATAAGAAATATATATATTAAACTATTATATACAATAATAATGATATAAAAATAAAATAAAAATCTGCAATTCTTTATATTTAAATAAGTTTAACTGACCTTCCATGTAACTCTTGCATTTGGTAATTTTAAATTGAGAAATAATAATTTGATAACTAGCGCTATATTAAAAGTTTTTAGTGAGTGTGCAGAAAGTGGATTATTAGCGAGGCTAAGTTAGCATCGTTAGTTACCGTCGGGATGGTGAGAGAAGTTGCTTATTTAGGTAGAGTCACTGTATAGAACTTGTAGGTGAAGCAGCTGGTAAATTTACAGCTCCGAGGGGAAATAGACAGACTTTTAAAGTTGATAATGATATTAAAGCGGAATTATTTTAAACACTTTGAAAAAGTGTATATTATAGTTTAAAACTTTATTTTATGCTGTAAATTATTGCGTGTTATTATGTTATATATATATATATTACATTATTTTCTTTATCGATTTCTGGTCCAACATTGAAGTAAAGCACATTTAAGACAACGCACAATGGATCAAATTCACTATAACGTAGACTTAATTCGAAAAAAATTTTGGTCAGGATAACCTGCAATGCCTTTAGTTTTAGGACTACCCTAGTGTTCTTCTGGACTCGGTCGTCCCCCTTCGAACAGGGAAATGCCCGTTACCCCGAGTAGCTTGCTACTAGTAGTTAATCGAACACCATCAGGACGTCATTGTGAGGAGTGTTGTTAGCACCTCAAGAGAAACTATACATAAAGATTACAAACCTCTCGTTGGCTAAACGCCATCTGGTCTCTCGTTGGCTTGAACATGAATGGGATCAAAGGGGTTATATCTAATCGTCCCCACTCTGAACTCCTGTCAAGAGCCAACCGCCGAGAATACTCTTTCCTCTTTTCAACCCAATTGGGTAAACCAACGTTCGCTAAACGTCCATACTGGTCTCTGTTGGCTTGGAACATGAAACCTTATTGGCCCCCGTCGAAACGAGAGACTTATATCTAAATTCGATCCCCACTCTGAACCAAGATCCTATAAGAGCCAAGCTCTGCTACAGAGTAAGTATGACTTCTTCTCCTCTGGATCTAAGGAGTCAACCAACTTGGGTGAGATACCTATACAGTCACTAGAGTCATACCTCATATATATAGTTGGCGGATGAAGAGAAAAACCAAATAATTGGCCCCCGTCGAACGTAGTACCGACTTATTTTAAGAGTTTCGGATCAAACTCCAAACCAAGATCCTACTGAACCTACTCAGCTACAGGTAAGGTCAGTGACCTTTTCTACCCCTGGTTCAAAGAACCTGTGGATATATATATAAGTAAATTCAGCCTGCAGATCTATCTGTCTGGCCCCACTAGGGGCGTATACTTAATTAAAAAAAAATAAATTTCGATTTAAGAATTTTGAACTATGAAGTCGGTAAAATAGTGATCTCGACGTGGCCAAAACATCTTACCAGCTGGGTCTGAAGGTGTAGAGCACCTCAAACATTGCGTTGATTCATCCGTCACACGGATGCACCAAAATGGTATAACATCTAGTATGTGTGCAAACGGCAATACTTCTTATATTAGTTGTATTCATTAAAAAAATAAAAACTTACGAGGTTTTGCAAGGTATGAACTTTATTTTCACATCACAAATACTTTTAAAATTATATAATTTTTAATTTTTTTATGAAATGAAATCTTTTTTTTTTTTGTAATTAATGTTTATACTGAAAAATTGTGAAAATACACATAATATATCATAGAAATTGTTTGATAAGTTACGTATCAGGAAGTATTGGGCAAAATTTCGAAATTTCTTATTTGCTATAAGATATTTACTACATGAATCATTAATAAAATTATTCGAATGAATTACTCTGGTCATTAGCCAAAACAAGTTTGTGAGAACACGAATGACGGCAACACTGCTCCACGTTTCTTTTAAAATGCCACTATGTCAGCTCGTATAACTAGAGTTTCTAAAGAATTAATTCACCGTTTTCGTGTTACTTTACAAACAATTTCAATTGGTGAAGGAATCAACGTCGAAAAATCCCGCTCATACAAAAGAGAAACAAAGAATTTCGTTTTACCATATCCCTGGTACAACATGTCAACTGGAGTTCACCGTTTGCTCATTCATCGATCAGATATAACTGAAACAAGAATATTACCAATTGGAAAACTTTCAGAGAAACGCAGGAAGCAATGAACGAATTAATAAAAAAATAACAGGATCACACGTGGAACAGAACAGAGTCAAAAAACAGTTCGGCAAAACTATTTAACAGAGCATACAACATTAGGAGCTTAAAACAAACTCAGATATAAATTCAATTACAAAATTTATAATTTTATAAAAAATTTATTATTTTAGTTCAAAAAATAGTTATCTTATTATAAAATATAGTTAAAATCTTCCTTATACTAGACGAATTTTTTATCAATCTTTCTCATCCTCATTTGCCCATCATCACCTGGATGTACAGTAACGATTCCTGTAAGTATCCAAGGAAAACAAACTTTTGCTAAAAAAATATTAGGTAGTTTCACCAATTAGAGTTTAATATGTTCACTTTTATCTACTCAATTCAAATACTCTTACCAATAGTGGACGAGAAGTAGTGTCTGCTGCTAAATCTGTTGTCAATATTCCAATTTCTTGACTAGTAGAGATTGCAATTTGTACACTAGAGTGATCTTTATAGTGTAGCAATAAATGATGTGTGAACATTAGAGGCATGAAATCAGATGCTCCTTTAGATGAAAAGAAAATAGAGCCGAAATATAAACGCCCTTCTACTTGTTTTCCTACCGCATCTAAAATGTTGAGAAAATTGATATTGTAAGGAGGGTTCAATAATCTATAAGTGGAATTCCTAACATATTCCTTCGAAATGGATCAGATTTTCAGAGATATTCATATTTCTTTCCTTTTTTTTATTATTTATAAAATTTGTGTTATTATCAGAAATAATTAAATGTGTTTAGTTCTACTTTCTTAAAATTACCGTTATAGTGGTTGCAAAAAACCAAAATATTTTCATACTTCCAACTAATCCGCCATGTGCTCAATTTATACTAATACATGTAACATTTCATCTAATCTAAGGGAGTTAACATTCTAATTTTTGCTATGAATTATATATTCGTATATTGATATCAAAATTAATGGAGGTTATTTTTTTAATTTTTATTATGAAGTGAAAATTCGATTATTGATATTAGAATCAATGAAGGTTAAATTTTTCATTTTAAATATGAAGTTCAAATCAGTTTATTTATACCAAAATCAATGGGGGGGTTAAATGTTTAATTTTTTACATGAAATAGAAATAAATTATTAATTTCAAAAGGTTTTATAGTGACTTTTTGAAGAGCTAGTGCTCTTTTCTTAAAATGAACTGTGAATCAAATAATCCTAGATGAAAATTAAGAACATACAATTGCTTCAAAAGTAGTTTTAGCATATTTATATGCTGAAGACGTCTAGGAATGTTTGAATTCAATTCAAGATGCAAAACAATTGTAAAGTGAATTCAGAAATCTATCAACTCGTGGTGGATTCAATTTCAGATAATCGACTTCTAATTGTGCAGGAATCATAAAAGACCTGCCTTTTTTGCAATACTTATTTTTTTAATAACTAATATTATAATACATTTATAATTAAAATTAATTAATATATTAATCATCAGTTAATTGTTTTAATTTATTAGTAATTATAGGTATAAACAGGGCGTCTCAATTCTTGGTTGGTTGCTCTAATTCCTATAATACTGTAACACGATTAAGAGATTAGTCAACAAATTACAAAGTGTTGAGAAATTAAGTTCGTCAGATATACAAAAATTAAATTTTACAATATATATTCATTTATTAGTTAATTTTATCTTACTAGTTCTACCTGTCAACAGCGTCCATAGTCATTAGCAGTTATCTTTTAAAAATTCTACAGGTGAAATAGTCTACTTACTGATAGTTGAACTACAAGAGAACACATAGGTTCAACATTGACTTTTTGTGATAACATACAATAAAAATTCTACATGGGGAGACAGAAATTCTGGCTAACTCAAATATATTTAGAGTATTGATCTTTAGCATTGTAACATTGCACTCGACTGCTCAACATCATCTCCCAAGGACGATGTGCTCAGATTGACTTGGGCGTGAACAAACCGAGAGCCAGAATGAGTATTGAACATCAGTTCAATGAATTCAGTCATCTACCAGTTCAGATGAGAGCAGGTTTCTTCAGGGCTAATCTACACCCTACCAAGCCACCTTCGAACTCTACTCGAAAACTGGCAACTTATTTCTGATAGTTCAGCTCAGACGTATTGATCTGAAATTGTATTCGTCTTAATTAATATGTTGAACGGTCACCTGATTGCGTTAAATTTGATATCTATATGATACTATTTGAAATCTATTCATTATACACATGAAAATCTCAAAATATACTATATTCTTTACTTTTATCCTCCATTAACCTAATTTTAGCTTAATTGAAGCGTTCTAAAAGTTTTCTAAAATTGTATTTTTACCTAAATCTTATATTGTTAGTCAGAAACAGAACTCGAATAGTGTTCATAAATGAACTTTATGAACTTTCCCTTGGTATTGCATTAACTGGCCACTGATTATGAAGTAAACGAACAGCTTTGTTTGTATGTGAATGCAGAATAATCAAACAATAATTAACAATACAGTTAACCTAAAATAGTGTACAATATGCGCTTTGGAAGAAGGAAAATTAATTTAACATCTACTTGAAAATAAGACAAATAAATTTGATTAAAAAAACATACAAAGGTATTTACTATACATAACAATCAATCTTAATTCTGTTTTCAATCAAATAAACAACAAAATACCAAAACACTGTTTTCTAACAAATAAAACAGGAACAACAATTCATAATAGCCGATAAATATAAACTAAGAAACTTCAACTTCATGAGCATTTTATGAGGCAGAATAAATAAAAGTAGATGCAAAATTATTTTATACAGAAAGTTTATCAAGATTGAAAGGTAGCTGAAAAATTGCATTAAAAATTCATTTTAAAAATAATTTAAAAGTCCATAATTTTTCAGGGTTTATATTATGTAGAAAGATTTTTTTTTATGGTTAATATTAAATATCTTCCAGTAAAGCACACTACTTATAAAATAGTTGCTTTGATCACAAACGGTTGACATGTTCTTTTTTTTTTTTTTTTAACCAAGTTTGGTAAATATGATTTTATCAGAATGCTTAAGTAAATTAAAATTAAATTAAATTTTCCCCACGTCAGCATTTTTTATTTATTATGTAGTATCAATATATATTTTATATTTATTACAAATAAAGAACTCAGAGTGAGAGTAAAGTTTTTATATGACTTATTATTTACTTCAATACAAAGTACAACGACACAGTTGTGAAGTTCTTAAACACCTTACTTTCCTATTATATTGCTATCTTTCTTGATGGAGTATCTAATAAAATAAACGTTTATATTATTTTTAGAACCAAATTAATAAGGAATATATCCATATACAAGTAAGTAACTGAAGAACACTATACAAAGTTAATTGTACTAATAGGACAGTACAATTAGAACTCTAATAGTTGTTGACACACCTAAGTATTCAGGTAAAATTGATATAAAACATAATTATGTATGCATAAATTTTCAAACAAATATTTGTAGTTTTAAGTAAATAAAAACTGTAACATGAAATGGTTTTTTTGGGAAATTATGAAAAACAATATATATTTGATTAAAATTCTAACTAATACTTGATATCTATCAAAGGGACGAACATAAACAAACACAAGAGAACAGAGAGTCTGATTACCTGCTTCAACAAAAAGCAAAACCTTGACACAATGTTGCCATAATTTCATTAAATTTACTACATCATATCGTAATAAAAATTATTTTAAAACAACAATGTATTTCTTTATTAACATTTTATAAAGTTGGCACAAATGAATTATAAACAAATTAATTTTGAATTCTGAGGTAAAATGGATAGACCAACAAAAGTCTCCACACAAATGAAGTTTTATTCAACACGTTTCGAACACTTTGTATTCATCATCAGTGTTCGAAACGCGTTGAATAAAACTTCATTTGTGTGGAGACTTTTGTTGGTTTATCCATTTTACCTCAGAATGAGTAAATACCACACAATTACGGATTGCACAACTAATGATTTAATTTTGAATGTAAGATAAAAAATAGTTGAAATAAAACTTTTTAAAACATTGGAACATTATAATAAACTGACAAAACTAATAAGCCTTATGTTTTAATTATAATGTTTGAATATACTCACATGCTAAGTTTTGTTATATTTTTGGTTATCCTATCCTGATATACGAATATAAACTTAAAATATACCACCAACTGCGTGTCATGGACCCTTAAAATACTGTTTTTCTGTGTGAACCCTCTATAATCCTCTGTAGATTCCTAGTGACCCATGTGGTCGAGCTTGAGAAACACTGATCCAAGCATTAGAATTATAAGGTACAGAAATAACTTACAGAAAACAATTTATATCAATCTTTTTGAAAATAAACGACATCAAAAACCGGTTGAAAAACTCGAACACCAACATCCAATGAAAGAAAGTTTACTTATCATTCAATATATTATATTCTAATAACATATATTATAATGTATGCCATAACATGTACTTCAATATTTAGCAACATTATTTGGATATTTCAATCTTTAAAAAAACTAAGCCACAACCTCTTCCAACATGCCATGTGTTTGCCCACCCTCTTCAAGTACGAACAGTTATGTAAATATTGAATGTAATCATTATTGTCAATGAAACTTTTACGATGAAAAGGTAACGAAAAAAAACGTAATTGATACTCTTGAACGGAAAGCTGATATATATGTACTTTACTCTATCCATATAAACAGTTCCAATATTACATTTGGTTTCTTATTAATTTCTGTATTATATTAATTATATATTAATTTCTTATTTGGTTTCTGTAATTAATTCCGGTTTATTAATTAAAAATAAAGTAAGTAGGTGTAAAAAACTGAAAGATATTTATATAGGTACGAACTTTGTTTTTTAAGAATAATTTTTATTTAAGATAAACAACTTACTAAATTTTTAAGCAAATTATTTCCTTAATCCTACCAAAATTTGCTTTACGGTCACTAATAGTTCCTTTTACAACTATGAAATAATACTTTGTTGTAATATAACAAAATAAATGTAGCATTTACTTCTTGGTTCTATAATTTTCATTAACTTTTTATGTGAAACCCAAAAGCAACAGTTTATAAATTTAATATTAAATTGTTTAAATTATTCTTTTTTATTGATTTGAAGGTTCAATTCAATTTTTTTTTTACATATTTGTAGAGTTGTGGTGATTACGTTTGTTTTTTTTTTTACAGTTATTGTGGTTTTTGGATGAACCTGAACCAGATGGTTCACCAGGGCTCCTGAGACGACGTATCACAGAGTGTGCCTTTCTTACAGACGAATTATCTAAAATGACCTTACAGGAAAGGATTGAACTGGGACTTCTATAATTTTAATATTGATCTTCAGTAAAAAATAATGCACTCAAAAATTGAAACTTACTTAAAGATCATTACCATAATGTAGTATCTCAATTAAAAAATGTACCATATTTCTGTTATTTCTATGAAAACTGTTATTTCTAACTGTTCAGATTTTAACTTAGTATACCTGCTCTCTTAGGGCTGCCTAGCGATACTTACCGGCTTAGGGCGGTTTAGCATTACCTGCCCTCCTAACTTTGCCCAATGTTACCTGGCTAGTCTCGGACCCTTCGCCTATGCACTCCCTTTCCAACCAGCAAGCAGTCAACACCTCAAGCAAGACATCAAGCATTCACTTCCCAACCTCCAAGCGCCCACTGTCTCCACCATCAGTCAAGCATCTCTGTCATCACAGGCAACTCTCCAACCAAGCAGCAACTACCCTCAAGCAACCCCAGTTGTGATACCAGCCACAACACTAACAAATAGGGCAATCATTCATAAAGACAGTCATAAAATTCGCAATCTAATCAAAAATTTGTGAACTTATAACACAAATTGGTATTGTTTATAACAAATCTAGGAAAACCTTTTTTATGTGAAATCCAATATTTCAAAAGTTGAATGACTATATGAACAGTAACTGTAGAATGTATAACACCAAAATTAATGCTTCAAACTAAAATCCAATAAGTCTATTTCGAAAAAGGAAAGATAAAACGAAGGAATAAGTATACTAAAACAGTCATAAATTTCTGAACAAAACGTAACATATTCAACAAGTTTGAACATATAACAGAAATTGAATTAATGCTAAATCCAGTAGAAACTATTATAACTGAAAGAAATCACCCAAGTTTTAGAACATCTACTGTATATTTAAGTGCAGTCTATAAAGTGGAATATTAAATACAAAAACTCAAACCCAATCTACTACCTTAGAGTTTCTCATCTAAATACCAGATTTATATTACCACAATTTAAATTAAACTCATAAAGATTTAAATATAAATGTTTAATTTATTCTATAATCAATATATAAGTTAGAGTATATCATAATATATACAGCTGGTAGTGTTAAAAATGTTGAAATAAAGCTAAAAATTAAAATCTTAAAAATGTAATATACCTAATAATGTAAAGTGAAAGAAGTTTGTAATATAGAATGATATAATAAGAATTGAAGCCAAAGTTAAATATTAAATTACGATTATAACAATAATCGTAGAATATTTCTGCCATATATGCACATAAAATCTATGTAATTAATTTATGAAAATAATATATAAGGCAAGACAGTGTAACACATTTTAACTAAATCTAGTTAAATGAAATAAAACTATAAAAACTGAGTAGATACCTGCTGTACTTAATAGTTTAGTTTGCAATTTTTAAATGAATTATGCACAAAATTTGTTAGTGTAAAAAAACTTACAAGATCTATAATATTAACTGCACTAGATGAATCTATAATAATTGGTATTATATTATTATAATATATTATATAAACTGTAATTATTTATTATTATTATATAATATTATAATATATATGTTATTTCTCTATATGTTAGAGAAGTAAGAGGAATATATGTGATCTAAAATAGTAAAGACTATTAAACATAGATATTGTTTTTCAGCTTCTAATAGATGATTAGTAAATAAACGTTTACATGTTCTAGGTTGGATGTTTATTGATCTAATAATGCTACGCGTTATGCTAATGCATCAGATAATGCTATGCGTCATGCTAATGAATCAAATAATGCTATGCGTCATGCTAATGCACCAGATAATGCTATGTGTCATGCTAATGCATCAGATAATGCGATGCGTCATGCTAATGCATAAGATAATGCTATGCGTCATGCTAATGCATCAGATAATGCTATGCGTCATGGTAATGCATCAGATAATGCTATACGTCATGCTAATGCATCAGATAATGCTATGAGTCATGCTAATGCACCAGAAAATGCTATTCGTCATGCTAATGCATCATTAATGCTATGGTTATGCTAATGCATCAAATAATGCTATACGTCATGCTAATGCATCAGATAATGCTATGCGTCATGCTAATGCATCCGATAATGCTATGCGACATGCTAACGTACCAGATAATGCTATGCGTCATGCTAATGCATCAGATAATGCTATGCGTTACGATAATGCATCAGATAATGCTATGCGTTACGATAATGCATCAGATAATGCTATGCGTCATGCTAATGCATCAGATAATGCTATGCGACATGCTAATGCATCAGATAATGCTATGCGTCATGCTAATGCACCAGAAAATGCTATTCGTCATGCTAATGCATCAAATAATTCTATGGTTATGCTAATGCATAAAATAATGCTATGCATCATGATAATGCATCAGATAATGCTATGCGACATGCTAATGCACCAGATAATGCTATGCGTCATGCTAATGCATCAGATAATGCTATGCGTCATGCTAAGGCATCAGATAATGCTATGCGTCATGCTAATGCATCAGATAATGCTATGCGTCATGCTAATGCATCAAATAATGCTATGCGTCATGCTAATGCATCAGATAATGCTAAAAAAAAAACCTTTAAGCCAACTAGTCTGTCCCTATTTAAGCAACAGAAGCCAAAATAACTAGTTCTAGTCGCTTTAAAAGCTTCATTAATTCACAAATAATTTCAATAACATGTTATTGTACATAATGTTACTATGTGATGTACTACTAAGTCACATAGGAAAGGAAAAAGCGATTTGCGACTACTAATAATGATTGTGTTTAACATAATGGGTTCATAGCTAATAAGTTTATTTTTTTATAATAATGATAATTAATTATAAATAGAGTGTTTTATTATTATTATTATTTGCAGACATAAAAACAAAAAGAAAACTATTTACTAAAAATTTAATTTAAGGATCATTATTTGTCAATGCCTTGATATGGAAAATTGCCAAACACAAAGTTGTGTCCATAGAATATGTTTATGGTTACGTCTTTTAAGGATATATATTTAACTTTGAATTGAACCCTAACAAATATCTGACTCTTTTGCCACAAAGCGGAAAATAATTACAAACCCTTTTTCTGGCTGGAATCCAAGTTCATATTCAATAGGAATATTTTATATCGATTTTTAGTTAAGAAAATATTTAGCAATGCTTTAATCAGAATATGCCAGATAAATATGTTATTTATAAAGCAGTAGAGGAAAATGTTGAGATTATGGAATCATACCCCCAAATTTTTCATCCTTATATGACTAACTTGGGTTCTTCACGATACTTAAGTTACATTTTTCTGATCATTGGTTGCATAACTTGTTCTTATATCTAATATTTTTTTAATAAAAATACGCTAAAGGTAGAAGGATAAATAATTTATTTACAGAAATGTAATATTACTTCCCTTTATTATAAATATAGGAATAAAATATAGATATTTCTTGGAGTTTTGACAAACCGCAGAACAAATATAATTTTAGTATTTTCATATTATATGAAGCATGAAATAAATGGAAGTTTAGAGTAACACAGAGGGTCGCTTAAATTTAATTCAGGCTAGGTGAGTATTTATCAAAGCTAAAAGCAGCAAATAACCGACTTATCTCTCTGCCAACCTGCAACTGTTATCATTTCATCTTTCTCACGGATAATTAAGTTTATTCAGAAACTAGAAGTTTGTTTGAAACTACAAGCGACTGCTTAGCTGAAACTCAGTTCAGTTATTATCTTTTTGAAGTCAAATGATGTCCTTAATTTTTATCAAACAAAAAAATTAGAAAACTGACTGTACCCCCTTTAAATTCCTTTAATAAGAAAGAATGTCCGTATTAATGAAAATTGAACTATTCTATTTCATTGCCAGAGATTGAAGAGTCGTACGAGTATGATAATCTTAAACTGTTGCATATATATATATATATGTGCTTAGTCTTGTTTTCCCATTTCTTATTGTGGTTTGATCATTGATTACTGTTTCACGTGTTTATTGTGAAACCTTTATATATATAGATGAAAGGCCTTAGAGCATTGTTTCCAAATTAGTCTTACTGTGGTAAATTATTCCATCCATTACATCGAGTGTTATTTTGATTATTATTCATAAACATATATATATATAATATATATATATATATATATATATATATACGAGTTCAAAATTCAAGAAGAGTAACACACAGAGGAAGGAAACACACTTACAGACTCAAATTTCCGGGTAGTCCGTCTTCAGGAGAAAAGAGAAAGGGAGACCAAGCACGTTGTAAACGCAACGGCAAGTTGGGTTACTTGCACAACGTGCTTGGTCTCCCTTTCTCTTTTCTCTTGAAGACAGATTACCCGAAAATTTGAATCTGTAAGTGTGTTTCCTAACTCTGTATATATATATATATATATATATATATATATATATATATATATATATATTAATATGTGAAATTTCTTTCTCTATCTCGATAATTTCTTTCAACAAGCAAGAGAAATAAATTATCGATATATATATATATATATATATATATATGTGAGTGTGTGTGTGTGTGTGTGTGTGCGGGTGTAGACAATTTAAGTTAGTATAAGGGCCTGTCTTAGCAGTCTTAGGTATATTTTAACATTAAAAAGCATCAACAATTATTGAGAATATAAAACGCCAATGATATTTCTGGTTAATATTTGATTTTTTTTGTTAGGAATTTTTTATTGTATGTTTTCCAATGGGATAAATCATATATATGGATAATAATGTTTATTTCTTTAATTTCTTTTTTTATTTCAGATGCTAAAAAAATTAAACACTGTATTACTACCAATTTTTAAAACACTCCTTAAAAAACTGAATCAGAATCCTTAAGATTCAGAATGCTTGAAATTCCTAGTTTGTTAAGGTTTTTTAAAAATATTCAATGTGAAGATTGCTTACCACACGGCACAAGTTAAACACATATCGAGATAAGTGTCAAATTCTTTTTTATGTTTGTCAGTATTATGTGAGCAATATAAGCAAATGAGAACTTCCAGAGTGCACAATAGTAACATCAAAAAGTTAAGTTCTTTAAAATGTACTTATTTAAACTTGGCTTAATGAAATCATGAATACCAACCTTAAGTCTTTCCAGATGGAACATGGATATAGTAAAGCATAATACTGTTCAGATGTCGGATATATTAAATAGTTCAGTTCAGATAGACGTGCATAGAATTTATAACAATATGTATGTTCAAATATTGAACATATATATGGTAACACAGTGTTACTATATGTTTCCTGATCTAATGCTGAAAATGTCTCCAATAAGTTTGTTTGTTTTCTAACTGCCTTATTTTTAAAGCAGTAGTCTAACTATTTTCGCTGTTCTAGAGGCGGGAATTGTGAATTTATTTATGGCCAGCAAACCTTTTAATGAGCCTGTTGATTCTACATTTGGAATCCTAAATTTTGCCTAACTCCAATGTATTTAGAGGAGTACCTTGACATCGTACAGGATCAGGACCGAAGGCTCTGAAGGAAGTGCTCAGATATCTCCCACGAGAATAATCAGTAGTCAGAGTGAGTATTGTACGCCGTATCTATCTTTTCGGTAATGATGAAGTCAACTTAGAAATATAGTTCAAGGGTTGAAGTCTTTGAATGATACCCTGTAGAACTAGGATTCTAGGTCTGCTATATCTGAGAAGGTTTAAAACGATTTCAAAACAACTTAAAATCGGATATTAGACTAGCATTAAAATTTTGAAGCTTGAGAGTATGACATATGTATCAGAAAACAAAGGCTTTAAAGAACTTTCTAAACACACAACTGATGGACGCAGTATTCTCTTATTTCGAAGCTACTATTTTTCAAACTAGAATGACGTATAATTACAAAAAATGCTTCTTGGAACTGAAAAGATTGAAAATAATCTTATATTTTCTATAAGTTAATAATTTTAGCTAAAATCCTGGATTACTTTGTACGACTAATGAATGGGCAAGCTGCAAAGCCTAATTCTGTATATATCTGTGTGATTGTATGTATATGTGTACTCCTAATGTCATGAATAAGCTATAGGTTACACTTTTTCATGAATCACAAGATATTATAAATACAAAAAAAAAATTAGTTTCAGAAAAACTGTTTAGTTGGTGGAAAATATCGTAGCATGAGAAAGACTTCCATAACTAGTTCTTCAATGGATATATATATATATATATATATATATCCTCTCTTTATATATATATTTATAAATTATATATATAACTAAAAAGGATAAATCGGGATCCGGTCAGTTTCTTCCACTTCCAATCAAACTCTCATGATTGGAATTATTATCCAATAATTAAGAAAATTATTGAGGATAATAGTCTTATGTTTCAAATATATAATTTTAAAATAAATATAAGGATAAAATAATTAGTCCTTAATTATCTTTGTATTCCTTTTTTTAACTACTTGTGTAAGGTTTAACAAAATATTCGCATTTGATTTCCAAATGTAATAGTAATTAATCACAAGTTCATTTGTGATAGTAATTGACAATTCCACTTATACCAATATTATGTATACATGCATATTGTTATTACCACTGAGGTTAGTATGATTAATATTAGAAATAGAAAAAACTGTCATACCTCGTAAGTTGATATCGGAGATGTTGGAGCGCTTTCGGATCTTGTCCATCTTCGTTCGCAACTAATCTATTATGTATTCTGTTACAATATAATATAAGTTTGTCTAAATAATGACAATGTTTTAGTTCAGCTATAGAACTAATCCTCCTTTATGCTGAATTTGTTGTTTTTATCCTCATTTTAAAAGAACCGTTACAGCTCCACTTTTTGTAGTTAACTTTAACATTGAATGTGTGGCTTTTTTTTTGCTATTTTGAAATAAAACAATTTTAGAATTTCATTTTTTATATTTTATTGCTTTTTATTCATGTCTGGGGTTACGTTGTTTTAATAATTTCAAAATTAAATTTTCTTTTATTTCATATAATAACGGTTTTGTAAAATATATTTATATGTTGGTCTTGGAGTTATATTGGAGGAAGGTGGGTATAAATGACACAGTATTCCCAAGAGATGTAGGGAAACTGCGTTTCAGTTAAACTAATCTCTCAGGGGGAAACAAGTTCGAAATAAAAATTATTTAATAAGCAATATTAGTTCATGCTATTTTAATACAATTTTACGTTCAAATATATGGTGAACTTTTTTTTTTAAAGAGTTTGAAGGATTGTCCCAAATTTAAACAAAAAACACTACATTAAACACTGATTTAGATATTAATAATTGTGAACTTCTTTCCATACTTAATAAAAATATTCAAAATTTATAACTTACACATCATCAGTTTATAGAGCTTATTACTTTAGTAGAATATAGAGCAACATAATCTATAATTTAATAAATAAATCAAATAGAATTACACTTATTATCTTAATATATATATGAATAATAATCAAAATAACACTTTATATAATA
This sequence comes from Hermatobates lingyangjiaoensis, assembly GCA_026182355.1. NCBI lineage: Eukaryota > Metazoa > Arthropoda > Insecta > Hemiptera > Hermatobatidae > Hermatobates > Hermatobates lingyangjiaoensis. Next base: position 135,468 of record JAPFBL010000383.1, read on the forward strand.
GATGGATTAATTTACCACAATGAAAAACAATTTTTTGAAACAATGCTCTAAGGCCTTTCGTTAACATATCGTCAGTGTTAAATAATAACAAGTATTTATTGTTTTTTTAATTCACTTGCTCTCTGACGATGTGTTAACTAAAGGCCTTAGAGCATTGTTTTTCATTGTGGTAAATTAATCCATATATATATATGATCAAACCACAATAAGAAATGGGAAAACAAGACTAAGATCTTTCAACCATAGCAAACGGTCTTCGTTAGAGTCAAAAACCCAACTGACTCTGACGGTTGAAAGATCTTAGTCTAGTTTTCTCATTTCTTATTGTGGTTTGATCATTGATTGTTATTTCACGTGTTTATGTGAAATCTTTATATATATATATATATAAATATATATATATGATTTTATTTATCCCCATGACCTCCATAAATGTAACTAAACATAATTAGGTCTACAACCAAAGTTCAATAGAATCAAAAAACAAGTTAATTGGTAGATGCTAGAATGAAAAACCCGATTGTGATGCAGATACAAAAATACAATAAAATATGGTTTCTGATTTGGTTAAGTCCATCCAAATTTTAAAACTCATACATATTTAGAATTCTGGTTTTTATATATAAGTACGAGTATGAAGTCACGAAGTAACTTCTTACTTTTCGTTTTGTTTTATCTTTCGATTAATAAAAAATGTATCAAAGTAACGGTTTATTTAATTAATTTAAATAAATGCATAGTTATTAATATGATAAATATTATTATTGATAATTACAGTTCCAACCAGTAATTTTTGATCAAATTTATATGGAATAATTTATTCATTTGTTAAAAGACTTTATTTGAATCTCTGAAAAAATCGATAGATAATATACGATATAATGTAGAAATGAAGAGGTATTTGCAAAATGTATGTTTGATTTTGTTGTTATTTATGTTCGTCGCAGTAATCATGACAGGCACACTATTTAAGGTACCTTTTTGGTAATTTAGCCAATAATACTTACATCATGTTCGCGTGCTAGATCTATATTATTTATTACTTTTTAAATAATAATATAACTAATAATATACAACAAAAATAATAATTATTTAATAACATAATTATAATTATTTGCATTTGGGTAAAATTTTCAGATTTTGTTTACGACTATAACAAATAGAATATATATTGAATATAATATTAAATTGAAACTAATTCAGGCCATTAATATCCAAAAAAAATCGGAAAACAGTTAAAAATTATAATTCATGGTCTAAACGTTTTAATCAGACATTTCTGTTTGCGATGACATCTAAACACTAAAAAACTCTACACCCTGCTAAAAGGTTTGCATAGTTATAATTCTGATATTCAATTCATTGTGAAAATGAGTTTTGTTATTTCTTTTTACGTGACTATTGTTTTGACCTAATAAAATTTTTTTTAATTTATTATTTATTGTATACAATTTTTTGTGTTTATATTAGTTGCTATAGTCATAACATGCAAGAAGTAAGTTATCTAAAACAATCTAAAATGTTATTATTAGTATAACTAAGCTAATGACCGGAGTCTCAACAGACAACAAATGTATTGAAAGCAATCTACATGTAGCGTCTTTAAAAATCTTACTGTCAGATATTAAGTTCTTAACGTGATTAAGAATCCCATTTTGGAAGAAGGTCAATAATGAAGTATGACGATGAGTTTTGTTTTTGTTCTTTACAACAAAAAGGCCACAAATATCCCACCTTTTCGGTGAATAATGGTCTTAAAATTTCATTTTTAGTATTGTATTAATTCAAATATTTCATGTACTTTAATTATTATAACACTATAATTACAATTATTGAGTCCCATATGTTTTCATATGTGTATTTGTTTTGTAAATAATCATTTTATTTGTCTTTGAATGGATTAAAACAACCTAATTTAAGAATAATTATTGCTCGTAAAGTATCTAGGACAGCTGAAATTTAGACTACTGGAGCCGACTATCAAAGTAATGTACTATCCCCTATTGTGATGATTAGGTGTGGATAACTGACAGGACGATCTAAGTAATACGAGTATATTATATAATATGCAGAGTTCCTTATCAATATAACAACAAAAATACTTGATAGTACTAACTGTGATCATGTACAACATGCTCTCGGAATCGTCTAAAGATGGGTAGAAGAGAAATGTCTAGAAATAAATCTAATTGGAACACTTCTTGCACATTCCTCAATTACAAAACTCAAAAACATTGTTACTAATGTATGTGCAAGGTAATCGTGTTTAAGTGGTTTAATCATTTTTGAATAATCATATCTAAAACATTAGAAAAGTCAATTATGATGTTCATTAGGAAAACAAAATAAAAAATTGATTTCAGAGAATGCAATGGCAAACATAATGAAGTAAAATAAAAAAATAAAATAAAATAAATTGTTATAAACTAATACCTAACTTTATGTATATATGCACACATTATTTACTTCCTTAGTTGGTAAAGAAGTGTAAAATTGTTATTATAATTGCCATAACAATTTTAATTACAACAATTCAAGTTGTACTGGATGTATTATTGTTCCTATCTTGTTTGTGAAATTTATATATATATATATCAGGAGGAGGTTACATGTTATAAAAGCCCTACAATAAGCAGCCTTTTTTATGACTAACAGAAATCACTGCAAGGATTCTCCACTGAAAGAAACGAATCTGGTGTACGAGTACAGATGTAATTATCGGGACTGCGAAACCAGGAAGCACTCATACATTAGAGTAACTACAACTACACTTTCTAGGAGACTCACCATCTACCTGATATCTGGAGCCCCAAGAAAGCACACAGAGCAAGTCCAACATTGTAAGTTAACAAGGGAAACACTTGTTGAAGGGACAAAAATAATAAAAAAAAAAGAAAGAGATCAGCATAGACTTAGAATAACAGAAGCCATACTTATTAATAAAAAGAAGCCATATATTAATAAACTATTATAAATTTGTTCTAAAGTTCTGAAATTGTTTAAATCAACCTGGAGCCAATTAGGGTCACTCCCAGGTAGCTGCACCGACGCGCCAGGTCACTCAACCCCCACCGATTAGAAAAACAACTTTAATCCCCCCAACCCCAGCAACACATTCCGTCTTTCTTATATAAGCTTCAAACTTCAAAATGGATTCATTTCTTGATAACGGCTGAAGACAGTAAAAACATGTGTTCATTTAGCATGTCGATTGGTAACTTACTATATTCTTTGGAAACAGTAACAAGATCGTTATTCCGGAAACTCGAGAAACTTGTGAAAAAGCAAGTTTCAGCTAAATATGGTCTAATTTTTAACAATGTATGTATACCAAAATTTACATATATATATAATATTGCACATTTAAGTGGAAACAGTTTGAGTTCTTTCTAGAGGAAGTAAATGTGAGTTAATATTAATCTGTTATTTTAAAATATACATAACACCAGAAACATCTAGAAAAAAAAATCTAATTCTCACTGGGCATTAATTTTGAAAAAACTAAGAGTAAAGCGTTCTGTTATATGTATGTATTGACTTTGATGCATGCTTCAAACCTTGATGTTTTAACAAGTTTACAGGTTAATATTGTAATTAAAAACGTAAATATTAACATAATGGTTGATGTATTGGGTGGTTGGTTTTAATCATTCAGTAGTTGACTATTTACTTATTAACATAAGCTTTGCAATACGCCATGCTAAGATTCGTTGTGGATTGTTCATTTTATTTGTGTTTGTGGTTATGGTATGAAAGGACAATGTTAAGAGTATGTATATATTGGGTACACAAAAGTAAGTTGTAATCTTGTCTCTCTGTTTTGTTTCCTATAGAATACATGCAAGTGTGAAAGAGGAAATAGGAAAGAATAAAGGAAGTTAATTGAGAGATTATGATTTAACGATAATATTTATTCTATAACAGTTACTTTACGCAGAGTGAGTCGCCTTCACTGCAATCGAGGACTCCTCGGAGCATACGATCAAGGGAACAGCCAGTACAGCGGTTGCAGCTACAGGACAATCCTTGTCCACACTTGCCCAGCAAACCATGTGGACCTCCACAGAAACCTCCTGGTCCATTGGCACAAACAAGTCGCTTGCAAGAGTCTCTTACTGTGCCGTAGAGACAGCCTTCAGGCTCGACGTTGCACATTGGGCCATAGCAAGGAGTACAGCCATAGTAGGCTGCACTGGATGCCGCAACCAACACAGCCAAGATAGTAACTTCACGCAGCATCCTGGTTTTCTGGTCGCACCAGTGCCCTCGCTAGCTCTATATAGAATGCCTTCCACTCGGCTGCTCCCAAATTGAAAAAACTCATCTGCATAACATAATTACAATTCTTAATCAGCATCCCTCTATAAATATCAAGTGATTACTACATTCATTAGCAAAGCCATCCTTTAGCCACAAATCAGGGCCAAGACCTACATCGTCAAAAAAATAATTATAGCATCTACAAAAAATATTAAAATTAACAGTTTATATATTTATAAACTATATACATTTATAATTTGTATATTTAATATTATTTAAATGTATTATATATATTATTAACATATATTTTATGTATATTTTATATTTATAGTTCATATATATTTATATATCTATATAGGTGTGTTCTCTAATCGGGGTTCGGTCAATTTTCCAGGATAAAAAATCAAACTCTCGTTGCCAACGTTTCGGTTTTATTTAAAACCTTTTTCATAGGCAGAAGTAAGAATTTTTTAACTAAGAAAATGAAATTTACATTATTTAAAGGAACAACAATGTTAGCCGGACATTGTTGTTCCTTTAAATAATGTAAATTTCATTTTCTCCGGCTAACATTGTTGTTCCTTTAAATAATGTAAATTTTATTTTCTTAGTTAAAAAATTCTTACTTCTGCCTATGAAAAAGGTTTTAAATAAAACCGAAACGTTGGCAACGAGAGTTTGATTTTTTATCCTGGAAAATTGACCAAACCCCGATTAGAGAACACACCTATTCTATCAAACTGTCGATATATTATTGAATCTGTTATATATATCTATATATATACCTATATATATATATATATATATATTCGTATATTTGGGGAGCAGGCCTTCATTGATACATGTTCTATTAAAACCTATGCCTATTTCAATTTTGACACATTTTTGAATTAATTTTTCAAATTTCCTTACCTCAGGCCTGAGGTAAGGAAATTTAAAAAATTAATTCGAAAATGTGTCAAAATTGAAATAGGCATAGGTTTTAATAGAACATATATATATATATATATATATATATATATATATATATAAACTAAAAAATGATAGATCGGGATGCGGTCAGTTTCTTCCACTTTCAATTCAAACTCTCATTGCCGACGTTTCGATTTTATTTAAAATCTTTTTCCAAAGCCCTACAAACAGAGGAAAACAAGAATTTTAATACGTACTTTTTTTTTTTAAAAAAACACAAAATTGTACACTCTAAATGTGTGCTCCATTTACTGTTTACATGTAGTTTACAATGAAACTTTAATTGTTCTTTCTGAATTGTTTCCTTTACGATGATATATATATATATATATATAAGTTCAAAATGGAAGAACAGTAACACACAGATTATTGATACACGCTAAAAAACTCGAATTTTTGTGTAATCCATCTTCAGGAGAAAAGAGAAAGGAGAACAAGTACGTTGTAGAAGCTTGGTAAGTAGTAAGTTATTACTATAAATTGTGAACAATAGATTTAATCAAAGGTTTAAATTATTATATAACAAGTCATTTTCTAGAAAAATGAAGTTGCAATAACGTTAGTTACTTTAATTTTAAATTAAATATGTAGTATTAACAATAAGATATAACAATGCAGCAAATGCTCTGTGGTGAATCATAATTATCAATATTTCATTTAAGGATAAACAAAAGTTTTTCATTAATCAAAGGAAAAATTAAGAATGGTCAATTATTGATTGATGATGGACTTTATCAATCAAAAAATTCGAGCATAATTATATGTTGAATATAAGTAAGACACTAACATATTGTTCATTCGTTAACAACATTTTTGTGACTTAAATTGCTCTTTTTTTTTCTGTTTTACATATTGGTCTTCAAAAGACATCTGTCATTTGTTTCTACACTCTTTCTTACAACTGTAAACGATCACTGAAATATTTTTTTTTTATTTTTGTTGCCAAACATAGATACTTATTATAAAAGAAAATATGAATGATTAAACTAAACAAAAAGGCCTTACTTGAAATAAAGTCCACCAGCAGTATGTAGTAAGTGCAATGCCATCCAAGGTAATGTTATCCGTGTTGGGCACTGCTCTGCAAAGTAAATGGCCACCACAGACTGATACCTGCTTGTCCTTTTCTTATCTGATCCTGGACCTCTCCAGACCTATACTGAGAATGTTACATCAATGAATAAACATTCCTGGAAATACTTACTCATTACTCTACACCAGACATGGGCAAACCTTTATGAACTGGGGGCCGCATTATATAATTTCCAAAAGACCGTGGGCCGCATGGTAATTTCTGAGGTATGTCGATAGATACAGCTTATATGTATAATGTATTTATATATATATATATATAGAAATACATAATGTACGCTATATTAATGTGTCAATGATTATTTAATTTTTATTGTTCTTATAATGAAAATTATTTTTCATCTCATTATTTAACCGTGGTAAACAATTATAACAACACAATATCAAAAATATTAATGCGTCATATTAAAAAAAAATTAAAACATTTATTGCTATAGCTCTGGTGTTGTAATTTCCTTCCAAAAGTCTCTGTGAGTTTTCGTTAATAAACAAAAAGCAAAAGATTTTTTAATATTTAAATAGAATTCCAGATAATCTCCGAGGACCGCACAAAGACACGTGCTGGGCCGCAGGTTGCCCATGCCTGCTCTACACCGTTTAATAAGAACATTATTTCATAGAGTCCCACTTAAAATTTTTAGGTTAAAAAAAATTACATCATTGCAATAACCTAGTAATTTTATAGACGCAATGTTAAAAACAAAATAGTATTTAGTTCATATTTGAAATAGTTCGACTTAAATAATAATTTTTGTATTTTGCTGTTTTTTGTCAATCACGCCTTTGAAAGGGATGTTTTCACCATGCGTTTTAACCAAATTGACTGGATGTTTCTGTTTTTGTCACGAAGGTAATTGAAGTTTTCTATTGTTATTCTGTTGTTCTTCTTACACAGACGAAGAGGTCTGCCATGAAACTTTTCTGAAATTTTTTTACTTCATATTCTCAGGTAATTAAATGATCCCGTTTTCAAATTCCGAAATACTATGGATGTTTTTCTTTCTTTTTTTTTTTAATAAATTTAGAAAGTATGGAAAAAAAATTTTCTCTATAGTTTTTTAAAGGAATTAAATGGGATATAGAGTGAGTAAATGAATTGAATTTAATGAAAAGCTATCAACATGAGGACCAAACGAATGTTTAAAAAATTTCCTTATTAAAAAAAATCAGTTGACAATCAGACGAGTAAAATAATGTAAAAAACACCATGTAAAATAAAAAAAAGTGTTATATTTAAACTGAGGCATCACCTCTTTAAGCTACAATCAATTAATTCTATTTAACGCATTCTTGTGTCAACCAGCATAAACATGCGCACTTTTATTTATTATTAACATTTTTGGCCATAGGTATAATTATATATATACACTTTTTCGATGAAAATTTGATCCAAAACGGATAAATTTCATCTCTATGAAGAAACATAAAGAAATTAAAAACACACTCTTACAGTGTATCTAGTTTTCGGTTTGAACCTGTGTTTCCGTTTCGTTTTGTCTTTGTGCTACTAAACTATCCAGTCATTGCACACCTATCAAATCAGGCCAACATGTTTACGTTTTGCCCTTTAAGCGGGCAACACTATACACATGGTATTCGACTGATTAATTCACTCAACAACACCATAAGTGAAAAATATCAACCCTGAAACTTGTTAGATGGGTTTTTTATTTCTCGTTTCTTATGAAATGAACTTGGAGCCTGGGTCAATATCTTTTCCTGTTAGTCATTTACTTTTTCTTTCGTTCTATATCGTACACAAAATCTCAGAAATAATTTTTCAGTCTCCTAGTGAAAAATTGGCCGTATATTTCGTTTACTACCATCCCAGTTTCAATCTGCAGGGCCATAGCACTTCCTGTTATACGATTCACAAGTCTGCAGGACATGTCTCACCAAGTCTTCAGTAATTACGGTTTGAGCCTTCTTCAGGAGAGATGATAGAGGGAGAAACCAAGCGTAGTGGGACAGAAACGTCTCTGTACCACTGCGCTTGGTTTCCCTCTCTTATTCCTCCTGAATACGATTCAAACCGAAAATGAATAGTGTAAGTGTGTGGTTTTAATGTCTCTATTTTTCTTCGTCTACAATCAACTTAATGTATATAGATAATATATATATATATATATATATATATATATATATATATATATGTTTTGTTGAACGACCTTTGTACTGTGGCATGAATCAATTTCATAGTCGATCTTTCAAGTTGTCTCACCTTTGATTTAAATCTTTCTGGTACTAAATATACTAGTTCTTCAAATGATTTATTCTTTATAACTGACATGTTTCGGTCGCCTTGACCATCTTCAGAGTTAGTCATATTTATAAAAACTTATTCCTACTATTCACCACTATATTACACTATACACTTCTTAAATTAACACAATAATCTTCAGAAACATCAAAAAATAATTCTATCGCCAAAATAAACATTTGCTTGAAGCAGTTTTAGCCACCTGTCAAAATTAAGTAGGAATAAGTTTTTATAAATGTGATTAACTCTGAAGATGGTCAAAGAGACCGAAACATGTCAGTTATAAAGAATAAATCATTTGGGGAACTAGTGTATTTAGTACCAGAAAGATTTAAATCAAAAGTGACAAAACTTGAAAGATCGACTATGAAATTGATTCATGCCACAGTACAAAGGTCGTTCAACAAAACATGTATAAAAGAAGGATTGCTCCCCAAATTTACAAATATATATGTATATATAAAGTTAATTGTAGATAATATTTAAATTGTATGATACATGATTGTAGTTGATATGTAAATATATATATATATAATATATATATATATATATATATATATTTATATATATAACATAGTTTTAATCATTTTTTTTATTTATCTGCTGAAGAATAATAATAATGATATAGGTAATGATACATGGACTTCATATTGTTAAAACTAAATTATACTGTATTTAGGTATTAAAATATTTTTCATGTATCATCTTGAAATAATGCATGCACAAAAGTAAATAATACATACAGAGTCATAAATTAAAAAGAACTATCGGCTGTTGTTATAGCTGTTATTACATCCTAATTATTTTTTTAACATGATATTAGCCATGTCATATTGCTTACCATTAATAATATGCTTCTTAAGTAAGAAATTTGACACAATATGTGTTCCTATGGAGTACAAATGAAACAGTAAACTATAGTAACAGAGGTGTCAATCGCCTAGACAGTTGAAATTATAGTAATGAAACGGAGGATTATTACAAGACACAATGGGGGGGCTGATTTCAGAGTATATATGATTGACCAGAGAGTATTGTGTGTCCAGTCTGTCGTACTATTAATAGTTGACACACGTAACAAAGTGACCTGAGTACTGAATTATCCAAACTGTCTGAATTGCTAGCATCTTTTCAGATAGTTAAGTAGTATTGAATAATCGCAGGCTCAAATCATGCCCATGAATCCTGATTATTATTACGATATCGTAGATATATTGAAAAATTTGTACAGACTGTCCCTCGGACGTCTGCATAAAAATGTTAGTTTAACTAAAAAATACTCGTTTTGGACAACCCTACCATACATTGAAATAATTTGATGAGGAAGAATAAACAATATGGACATTCAAATGCCCTAGTAATGTAGGTTCTAAAAAAACAAAATGATCGTTATTTTAACAAATAAAATGTTAACCACATTTTCCGCTTCAGAGAACAGTAGTAAAGGAAAATAGTTATAGGGGTTGTATTTTGAAAATTCAGCAAGCATAACTAGTTTTTAAATTCATCAGTTTTTCATTTTACTTCTTTACTACATTTTCCTTTTTTTATACTGATAAAAAAAGAGAAAATTGTATACAAATATAAATGAACAATTTCAATCTAATTTGAGAAAATACAAATTTAGAGTTTATCAATCGAATAAAATTGGTATTGCGAAAAAAATTGTGAATGTCTTTCATCATGTGTGACATTTCATTCCACCAGAAACCAAAAGCCACGTTCACCAAATATCATATTAATGTTGCTTTTAAGTCCAACAGGGAACTCAATACTTAGAACCACGATTACTCTCTTATAAGCAATTATTCATCGAAATCCTATTTAGTGTTTTGTAATTTGGATTATATATATATATATATATAATGATATATTATATTTATATATATAATATATAATAATATAATAAATAATATAATGAGGGGAAACCTCACCTTGCCACTACCTGTTGATAACTTCCGTTATTATGATAATGTGCAGTTGACTTTGTGTATAGTTTATTTGAGTTTTTCGGTTAAAACTTGTATTAGTTTTAAGTAAGTTGTGAAACTACGATTCTAAATAACATCCTTGAGAATGGTTGATGAAGACCGAAACATGTCGGTGTACACGAATAAAAATTTTGGAGAACTGATGTATCTTGTCCCGAACTTATGGAAGCCAGAGGTCAGATTTGAAAAATAATTCGAAAATCTGTTAAAATGCAAATGGGCATAGGTTTTAATAGAACTTGTATCACTGAAGGCCTGCTCCTCAAATATATATAATCCAAATTACAAAACACTATATATATATATATATATCAGTCAAAAACAGTTGAGTGTTCTTACTCTGAGTTACTCAGAGTTTACTCTGACGAAGACCACTTGTTACGGTGGAAATATTTTAGTCTTTTTCTTCATTTCATATATACAATATACTACACTATAGATACAATAGTGAATAAAATATCTTTTGCCATGATATTCGCAGGTCAACTAGGATAAACAAAATTTTAAAAAACTTTGATTTGTAAATATTTATATACTTATTATACTAAAGGCATAATGCCTGTAAGTATAATATATTTATTAAAAAATGATGAAACTGATAGAAATCATTGAGTTTTACTTTTCTAACTAATAATAAACTAAAAAGTAGCCCAATGTCTTATTCTTTGCAGACCACCTTCTGCAAAGAATTTGATAATGAAAACTGAAGAAATTTTGAGAAATATAGTAATGTTTGAGAAAATATAAAGCTGGTCTTGATTTTAAAGAAAAGACGAATAGCTTTTAAAACTTGTAAAAACTAAAATTCTTCAACTATTAAAAGTACGGGAAGTTAAAACCAAATGATATTTTTGTAAATTTGGTGGTGATGAATTTTGCATTTTGCAATGAGATACTGTGTCATAATTATACTGCCAAAAGAAAATATTGAAATGAAAGTATTCCATTTTTTTTGCAGAAAATGTAGGAATGTAGACAAAACACTTTTGATTACTTAGAGTTATCATTCAAGGTACACATATTTGTCGAGAAGATGAGACAGCGACAGTGATACGGCGCCAGAGACACATCAGACTGTCCGACCTTGCCATTTCGGTATATACTTTATATACTTTGGAAATAAATCATTCTTTCTTTCTAAAATTAATGGAAACAGTACTCGTTCAATGCATTCGTTTTTGTCTAAATGTCATTGTGCCAGGGAATTTGGAATTATTTTGTAATTTAAAACACGGTAGGTCAAAGTTGAAAAATGAATGCTCTCTTCGCCTTTGAATTACTTTTCCACTTATCCTTCAAAAATAAAAAAAAACATAAGTTTTTCAGTTATTCACCTGTTAGAAATAAGTTGGAATTAATTACAATATCAGTTAAACTTTTTGTGAATTGCATAAAATTCTTTTCATCATATCAAGAAGTTCGTTATAATTGTGAATACTACTTTTCTTTCATTCAATTATAATATATTTTCATGTATTAATTGAAACTTCTTTTTATAAACCCGTCAGTAATTTTGGTTTTTTATTTTTTTTGTAAATGTATTGCATCTCAAACATTGCATCTGTGTATATATTACTTTGAAGTAAATAAACAAAGGTTAAAATGAGGGAAAGAAACACCAACTCTCCACACAAAAGCTTTTCTCATTTCTCTACATCCTCAGATTACATTTACCATATCAAATATGAACAGGAAATGTGAAACTGAATGCAGAAAAAATAAGAAATATATAGTCTAAAAAGATACAAAGGCAGGCATGAACTCTTTTTAGTTAAATTTTGCTTGAGTTTTCCTGTATTCAGTTTCATATTTTATATTGTAGATATAACTAAGTGTTCAAAACGCGTCGACGTTGTTTAAAAACCTTTTGTTGGAGTCTTGGTCTTTCTTTCCCTCATTCAAATCATGAGTAAATTCCATTCCCTTTATTACACAGCTCGTGAAATAAGATGATGTTTCTATTATTTACATTCTAGTCATACAGGGCTTTATAATGTAAATATTAAATAACAATGAATTTAGTCATCATTTTATCATTTGAAACATATTCATTGATATGATATAAAATCAATAAATATATCATATCATTGAAGTCTGTATCATATATATATATATATATATATATATACGAGGTGTGTAAATAAAGTAGTGAGACTGATTTTTTTTTAAATTTTCTATTCAAATATAATTACAATGTGATATTGTCACCTTCAAAATAGTTCCCTTCGGAAGCCACACAGCGCTGGAGACGGTCCTTCCAATCATTGTAGCATTGCTGGAACTCGGATTCTGGAATGGCCTTCAGCTGGTCGGTTACAGCAGTTTGTATGTTTTGTAGTGTCCCGAAATGAGTTCCCTTGAGGTGATTTTTCAATCTCGGGAAGAGGAAAAAGTCACAAGGACTCAAGTCTGGTGAATAAGGAGGCTGAGGAGCAACAGGAATGTTTTTACTGGCCAAAAACTCGTTTATTGAGATGGCAGTGTGACAGGGCGCGTTGTCGTGATGCAACACCCACTTGTCTTTGATGTTTGTCTTTGATGAACGGAGGTGTGATTCAAATTCAACTGTTCCCCGATCATTCTGACTGTCAAGCGTCGATCTGAACGCACAAGGTTCCGTACTCTGTTGACATTTTCATCGGTGTTTGCACTTGAAGGCCTTCCGCTTCGTGGTTCATCTTCAATCGACTCTCTTCCTTCTGAAAAACCTGTGCCCTTGATAAAACACGTTCTCCATAGGCCTCCTGAAGTTTTTCAAAAGTTTCGGTTGCATTATGTCCAAGTCTGAAGCAAAATTTGATTGCACACCGCTGCTCAACTTTGAGGTCACTCATTTTTAAAACGCTCAAGAAAAAACCACTTCACGAAAACCAACGCTACGGACAAACAAATGACTGTAGCGAGTTCAGATTCATACTGGAGGCGCATCACACGTGCACCTGACGCTACTCAAGGCCACGCGTCTCCAGCGTTGCCAGATCGAAAGCGACGTTGCCAGTCTCACTACTTTATTTACACACCTCGTATATATATATATATATATATATATATATATATATATATATTGGTATAAATAGGCAGCAGATCCTCTTTTAAACAGGTATCATTAAAATTAACCGCAGTCTCGGCATTCACGATCTTAAGACTGAGAGAGTCGATCCTACGAACTAACCTCCTGCTAACAGGGTTCAACTGGAAAAGGAGTTGGCCAAGTGACATGTTAAATTAAAATCGATTACTCATGCTTAGTCATTGCTATTAATAGATTAAAAGGATTAGCACAGGTTAATATAAAGGGAATGTCAAAGGTCAATAAAGAACAAGAAACAAATGGTTAGAATAAAAGAGTTGAAAGGTCAACAGTATAACTGGACTAATAGGCAGGCAATATATATATATACCAATTAAAAGAAACGGTCCAGGGGACTTTTTTAAATAAAATAAATTCAAAACGAAGGAAACACACAGAAAGACACAGACATAACTCACATCGATATTTCGACCATCGTCGTCATCAGGAGGTGTGAAGAGCGAAGAGTCCCGCAGGAAGGCAGGGCGGTGACAAACAAACAAACAAAGTTTAACACTATTTGTTTAAGAGTATATATATATATATATATATATATATAAGTATGCAGAAAATCTTCTCTTAAACAAATAGTGTTAAACTTTGTAGTATCATCTATATTGACTAACCTTTTCCTGGTTACATCAAAATCGAGTACCAAATTACGCTGTGTTAGCTCTAATACCCATATTAAGTTGGCCAGAGACATTCAAAATTCACTATCGTAATATATTACCTCTTAATCTGAAGGTCTGGAGTCTATCATCACAAACTGAAATTACCTTATAAACTATATATTTAAACACTGTACCTAAATTCTAAATTTTATAAATACAAATAATATATAATAATATTGTCAACTAAATTTTTTATTTCTACACATAAAAATATACCCAAAAAAAAAAAAATATTTATAAAACTTGTAATTTAGATACAGTGGTTATTAGGTAATTAAGTAATTCTATTTTGGTGTAATTAGTCCCATTTTTGCATTACAATATAATGTGCTGTGATTGTTAATTATAAAGGTCTGTGGTCAACATAATGTGATTTTTACAGGTACACAGAGATAAGTAGTGCGCGAATTGGAGGGAATCAAGAGAATTTCAGAGACTGCAGAGGTTACAGTAAAATTATATTATATATGTTCAAACCACGATAAGAAATGGGAAAAAGATTTATATATATATATATATATATATATATATATATTATATTTATTATGTGTGTGTGTGTGTGTGTGTGTGTGTGTGTGTGTGTGTGTGTGTGTGTGAGGAAAAGCGATTGAAAGAGCGTGAGAAAGAAAGTGAGAGAATTAGTTGATACAAATAATTTTTGTTGACCAGTAATATACTTTTATTAAAGATATAAGTTTAAAAGTTCCAAAACTTCTCATTTTCAAAGACTCATATTTCTAGGTAATTCGGTAATGACAAAAATTAGGTATTTTATTTTTTTTGTGATAGTTCCCTCATAACTGATAAGGACACTATTTACTACTGTTTGTATATTTTATCTAAAATTAATCCTCTTCCTGTCAGTATTCTAATGCTTATCATTAATTAAATAAAGATATTTTGTAGTTGTCACTTATTTTATATTTAAACAACAAAATGCTGATCAAACGCAATGTGTCGCCTGGATGCTCCTTTTCGCTACTGATAAGCTCTGAGGTCATGCTAGATACGACTATCACGAAAACAGTAGATTTCAGTTAGTTCTAAATAGTGAGCGATTGGATTTCGGAGTGTTTTAGTAGTTGGAAGAATTTCAAGTTTCCCTACAAAACATCAAATAAAACGTCAATAATCAAGTATGTAGGTGTTATATGAAATACTACGATGCCTTTTTTTTATATAAATATATATAATAATTGTTGTACAGCATAGTAATTAAGCAAAAAACGTAATTATTGAATCATATAAACTAAATTAGTAACTTTAATTAGCATTTAATTTTGTTCTGCCACCGAGTAATCTTAAACACCATACGTAAACTACTCATTTCAATAGCCTCAGTATAAGTAAAAACGATGATACTTATTAAAGATATTCATTTTCGTTACAAATAAAACATACCCAATCGTAAATTTTACCTTTTATTTAAT
Organism: Hermatobates lingyangjiaoensis; assembly: GCA_026182355.1. NCBI lineage: Eukaryota > Metazoa > Arthropoda > Insecta > Hemiptera > Hermatobatidae > Hermatobates > Hermatobates lingyangjiaoensis. The sequence goes on from JAPFBL010000383.1 coordinate 151,217, forward strand.
ATAGTGGTGTGATATATAATCAACATTTCTGAAATGTAACAGTTGTATTATTCCAGTTTATCATCAAGAAGGTAATATGCAAAAAGTTATTGATTAGTTTAAATGATATAAAAACAATGGAAGTAAACAAGTTTTATATATTGTAGAGTAAAAAAGTTAATGAAATTGTCCCCATATATAGTAATTTAATAATATGAACAACGCATTTCGAACACGTTGTTTATATTATTAAACGACTATATCTGAATACAATTCAATTAACTTTTTTACGCTGCAATAACTGATTGCACTACCATAGAAGTTTTATATAGTTATAATTCTATTTTTTCTGTTTATTATGAGAATATAGATATAATGAAACAATTTCTGTATATATCACCTAATCATAAACACAGTCAGTAACAAATCATTCTGAAGTAAATAAAATATGGCACCATAATTTAGTGAAAAACATGCTGTGAGGCTTCAATATAGGTAAGGAAACAAATAACAATAATTATGCAACAAAACATAAAAATAAGATGTACATATCAGTAAAACAATTCTATATTTATTTATACTTCAACATTATGTTGTCTCCGATAGATGTCTTAATATTATTAATGGAATATAACATAAGTTTAATAAGCACATTCGTTGATGTTTGGACAACATTAATAAATTTATCAACTTGGTTTTAGTATAAGAGCCAAATGTTCTTACCTAATTCCCCACATCTTATATATAAAGTTTTATTGAAACACTAACGGTCTGAAGGGGTAAATAAATTATATTATTAACTTTAAAACACAATCAATAGAACAGAGAGACGGGACGTATTTTTATTGTTATAAATTTTATTTAGAAACCAAACTACTTTCAATCGAATAATTCCGTTTCGCACTACCAATGTATTAAATGTATTCCCCTTTTGCAGTGTTTAATTAAAGTGAGAAAATGAAATTAATTGTTTCAGTAACTTCAAAAAGTCTAATTTCTATTACTTAGTTATAAATATGTATTCAAACCTTTGCAGTGTTTACAGTTTTTTTTTTTGCGACTGATTTTATAAAACGATTAAAACTACTAAAGAAATATAAATTTTTTTTGTTGTCAAAGAATTCAAGTTTGCAAAAGTTATAGCTCTTATAGCTAATAACGAAAACTTTGCAGAAAGTTGTACGCAATAAAACTCAAAATATACAATAAATTAATTTATTATTATTAAAGTGTTTAACAAAGGCAAAAAATCTATGTCAATTATTATTAAAAAACCCATATTATTAAAATCTTTTTATAGTAATTCAAGAATTTTTAAGTAACCTATGAATAAAATATTTAAAAATATATTTCACACAGATGATTGAACAAAACGTTTACTATTTCTTTCTCCATGATATTATTTAAAAAAAATTCTTCTCTTATTATAGAAATATACATAATACAATATATGCTGGGAGAGAGGCCAAAGGAGATATATATGTTGAATAATGATTTTGCAGAAAGATTATGAGATAATATAACGTGTTGAAACACTTTTTGTATTAAATTAATCATTGTGGGAACTGTTTTTTTATTGCAGGGTCACGCGGATATATTAAAAACTTCATTTCTATTTATAACTGTACATAAAAAATTGGAAGTAAAAAAAACAAGAAAACTTACATTTCTTTATATCCACCACATTGCAGTTTTCAGGAGAATAAAAAAATATGAAAGAGAAGAATGATGAAAAAATATAGACACTTCAGGCCAATAGACAGTTAACATGTGACAGCGCAGTGTGGCCAAGATCTCGACCATGACCTCGGTGAAAAAAAAATAATGAAAAAATTAGAGAGATTACCAGGGAAAGATCGATGTGTAACTAGTGAAAAAAAAGATAAAAAAAAGAAACGTAAACACGCAAAAGTGAAAAAATATCCAGTGTATTAGACTAGAAATGATAGAGGAAAAGCCTGGCCAATCGACACACTCTGACAGCACACAGTTTTATAAAACGTACATATCACAATAACAAAGAAGTAAAAATGCTAAGTCCTTTCAACCGTAACAAGAGGTTTTTGTCAGAGTCCAACAGCAACTAAGTTGGGATTCAGTTAGGATTTTAACCTCCTGATACGTTAAAAGATCTCAGTCTTTTTCTTCGTTTCTTATTGTGGTTTAGACGTGTTGATAGTAATATCTTGTTATATATATACAAAATAAAAGTTTGTCAGGACTCGGTCAGTTCTTTAGGTTCAAAGGAAACTCTCATTGCCAACGTTTTCGGTTTTTATTTAGAACTTTTTTATGATATTTAAAAAAATAAAATAATAATAATATTAATAAAATAGTTAGAAATAAATAAAAAGTTTTATTTATTTAAAATTTCTACCGATGAAAGCTTTTATTTTGTTTCTTCTTCACGGTCGATATTTTAATCTATATATATATATATATATATATATATATATATATTATATATATATATATATATAGTCTATATACGTATATTAGTCTTGTTTTCCCATTTCTTATTGTGGTTTAATCATTGATTGTTATTTCACATGTTTATGTGATATCTTTATATATATATGTTTCATTAAAGTACACAGTAGCCACTGCGTTAACGACTTTTAAGCTGGTCTGCTCAAATTTACGAACAGCCTTACGGTGGACTGGTGTTAAAAGCCATTTTAATTGTCCAAGAGACATCTTAATTTGGCATGAGCAGATGTAGAAAGAAAATCACAACTTCCAGACGAAAGGCAAAACCTTTTGACACGACACAAAATACAATTAAAAAAACAAACAAAAATTACAATGAATTAAAAAACAAATATCAGAGAAAAAACAATTACAGTGATAAAAAACAAGTACCTGAAAAAGTTAAAATGCGCATTAACAAGCTTGTAAGTATTTACAGAGAGTTATCTATAATTTACTGTATAGATAACTCTCTGGTGTCATTGTATTTTTTAGTTAATGCCTGAGGAAGAACACTACGTGTTCCAAACACGTGTTGTTTATACCATTAAAATTTTTATATGTGGAAACCATTTCATTAACATTTTACCCTACAAAAGTAATATTTATTATAAAAATTTTATAAATTTTATGATATTTTTTTATAATTATAAATAATTCTACTTATGAATATAATGATAGTATTTACAGTCCAGATGCATTGCAATATCATATATTTTGATTGTTAGGAACCTTAAAATATCACCACTATAGAAAATTACCCCTCATGTTTTGAAAAACAATGCAAAATGTGTTCAAAAATAGAATTATATGTGTTCATATGATACAAACAGTGTGAAGGAAAGCCTTTACAAGCACATTTTTGAAACTAGCCATACGTTTACATGGCACACACAGATTAATTAAGTAGTAATGCTAGACTGGTCGTGTTGAATCCTTTACTAACATAAACAAATAACACATCCTTGTTATACACTCACTAGTAAAATAAAATGATATATCACTATATTCAATTTCAGTCAGTTTATTTATTTTTCCTAGGCTCAATGGTATGTAACTTAGATTGTCTTTACCAAACACAACTAGGCTTTACTTTATATTTACTTTAAGTTTATATATATATATATATATATATATGTGTGTGTGTGTGTGTGTGTGTGTGTGTTATCTAATCGCTTATGTGTAATCTAATTATGATTAGAAAACACACCTATTCTATCAAACGGTCGATATATTATTGAATATGTTGTATATATATATACTGGCATGAACCTGTCATTATGTAATTGTTTCTATTTTTCTTACTGTGTTAAAGATGAGTAATTTGCTTCTGTTTTTGAATAGAATAATATCTTGTCGAAATATATTTATATTAATATTAGATTACAGGTGAACTATAAGTAACGGGGATATATATATATATATAAATTAGTAATTAACAATAACTTTGATATAATATATGAATTCAATACCACAATTTATTTTTTCTAAAATTGAAGGAGTCTTGATCTGCTTACTTATTTATTTTATTAATATTTCATCTAGTTTGTAAAGTCCCGGACTATTGTTCATTAAATTTCCATAGAAGTTCTTTATGAGTGCACTTTCAATAATATTTCTCCTCCTTTTTGAAGGTACAAAAAAAACGAACAATAGTCCGGGACTTTACAAACTAGATGAAATATTAATAAAAGAAATAAATAAGCAGATCAAGACTCCTTCAATTTTAGGAACAATAAATTCAGATAGGGATGCCAGCAATCCTGAAGACTTCAATCAGCCAGGTTAACTTGTTATTACATATTTTGATTGTTTCATTTAGCTGTCTGATGATGTTGTAACGAAAGGCCTTAGAGCATTTTAATTAATATATATTTGTATATTGTGACAAAGAATATAGGGTGACAAAATGAATTTGTGAAGTGACAGTGACAGTGAAAGATTGAGTTGATAGACGCCAACCATGATGTCGCACATGTATTATGAAAGAAGCATTATTTTTAAAATTAATTAAAGGAAAACAATAGGAATAAGAACTTAATGTGATAACAAAAAAAAAATAACATCAAATAAAATAAAATATAATAAAGAATACATTAATTTATATCAATAAAACAAAAATAGAAGATGCATTTTTCATGTCCTTCTCTCTGCACATAAAATACCTTGCGGAACCATCTTTGCTTATCTCTCAGACGTCCTTTGGGCTCAGTAATTCATTCTCTCACAAAAAATTATCTCCCGCTAGTAAAATTCTTCCGCCAAAGAGAGAGAAATTCTTTTACTCCGAGGTAGTTTTGAATACTTTATCTATCCGGCTGTATCCTTCATGATCAGTCATTGTATGGAGCTAAATAAAGTTTTCTTTAATAATTACTCAAACTTACTTTCATTACATATTTAATACAGTGTGCAGATTCTGCAACATCTTTACTCTCACAATTACACTTCATGTTTCGAAGAACGTGAAGTGAGCGGGTCTAACTTAAAAAAATATATATATATAAAAATGTTTTGTATATATTTATTGTTTTTATTTCAAATTTTATATAATTTGTTGCAATAATTGTGTCGATTTTTAAAGTGTTTTATCCTTGTGTTGTATTTATTAAATCATCCGGAACAGTTTTATTTTGATATATACAGCAGTTAGATAGATAAAAGAAATAGAGCACCAGCAAAGCATATGCGTCCAACAGGTCACAACAACAGAGTATATCTCATACTATATTGGAATACTTTTCAAACTGTATTGGAATGTTTCTTAAATGACATCTATATTTAACAACTTTTAATAAACAAGCTTTTGACTCTGTCCACGTTTCAAATTGCAATATTGTTATAACTATGATCCAAACAAAGACAAAAAGATTCATTTGGCCTATTATTTGTAATGATTGATGAACCAGGACCAAGACACTAACTTACCATAGTTTATAATTATATGTTTATCATTCTACTTTAAATGGATTATCTCAAATGTTTACCATGTGCTATTGCTGCAATCATGTGTTACAACAATGGTAACTTGCATATGGTGTTTCCGTAGTGCTGAAATTTCAGATGCTTCCACAAAGCTGGTTCATAGGGAAAAACGATTTATTCCTTAAGTTATGGATTACAATCCATATTGTATAAAAAAAATACTAATTTTTTATTAGTATAAAAATTTCTAGCTAATGTTACAGCTTATATATGTAACCCAAAATAAACATCTATTTTTTAACACAACTCCAAGACTACCGTTCAGAAAGGAATGTCTTGGCGTTCCTTTAAAGTATACTATCACGTAAACTGATTACGACGATTTTGAAAAAGTGATTACAACATTTAGGACATTTAAAGATAACTTCAAATGATTCACTTCTAAGCATAGTACAGACAAAATATGTAGAGATATTCAAGTATTTTTAGGTGCCTGGTACTGCAGCAAGTAGATTTTGCTAATTGATTTTAATTTTGTTTTCGTTTATCGTAATTTTCTCGTTTTAAAAAGTGAGTCCATTCTACCTGCTTATTAAATAAGAAGCATGTCTAGAATAAATCAAATTTGAGCTCAGTATCTAAAGTTGCAAAATATATAAAAAACTCCAGATCTAATGACAGTTATGGACTGTACTAATAATGATATTTTCTACCATTCTATCATTTCTAATAACATTTTCCAATACCACGCATAACCTCTAAATTTTTCAAAATACCCGTCACAGACAAGCATATCTACTGGTTAATCAATATAATGACTGTTTATTTCATTTAATTAATGGCAAAGTGTTTGTTTTAAGTTAGTCAGTTAGGTTTCTGCATGGATTATTTGCTTGCATAAGCGGTATAATTAAGTCTATGGATTGATAATTAATATTCTCTTCTCAGTTATTGGATTCTAAAATAGATGCTGTGAGTTGTACTTCTGTCGGTAAAATCAAGTTCCTAGATTAATGCTTATGCTTTATAGACCCTAGATTGTCATATTCTAAGTCGGTATGTATTGCTGACTATTTATAATTCTGCAGTAACAATATTAAAATTATTATATGTTAATTATAATAAATTTAGTTTGTTTGTTTTGTTTTCCAAAACCCACACACATAAGACTTCCACCTTTTATCACTCCTCTAGGGATGACATTGTGTCTCACTTATTTGTTAACACCCATTCTTGTAATAGGTGAGCCACATTACCTCTTAACTCTACATTAAAAGTTCTAAATTTTAACCAACTCAAGTAAATTACCTCAAGAGATACTTACCGAGTACCTGACATTGTACAGGCTCGGAAGCGACGGTTTAATGCCTCATCGAAGGGAGTCGTGCTCAGATTTATTTACCTCTCACATGAATAAATAGAAGGCCCGAAGGGGTATCGAACCCTGGATCTAGCAGTTCAGAGGAGTGTATGTTTACTACTGAGCTAACCTGGCTTCCAATTAAAATATGTGATTATGTGTTCAAAAGCATGAAATAACAATTGTCAAAAATTTTGTAGGCTAAAATAATTATAAAAGGTTTTGCAGATTTTAGACAGACATTTTATGTCTATAAATAGAAGTGAAAATATGTAATACTAATTTTATAACCATAATAAATGTACATCTATTATGGTAATAATTTTTTATATTTCTCAAATTGTGCTGTTATATATACACAGTTTCTGTTTATTCGTACGTTAATATTATGACAGATCGTTAACTTAAACCACTTATTAATAAAACAAATAGATGTTTTGTAAATGAGAAATGAAGACGAAATTTGTTTGGAACATTTTCAATTTTATTTATTTTATTGTATAAGTATAACAGCTATTTACTATATTGATAACGACTTTGCATATCTTCTTAGTATTGCACACAAGTTTGATAAAAAATCAAAAGTATAAATTCATTATTACTAAATAAAACATTGGTTTTAAGCAGACTTTCTGTTCTATTAGTCTTAATTTAAGAATTGAGAAGAATTTTTCTGAAACAGTAGAAATGAGAAATCCCTCAGAGATTTGGATGCATATTTATATGTATGGTTAAGCCAAATAAACTCACACCATACTGAAGTAAGGATTTATTGCAGTGAATATGGAATAGCAAGTAGTATAGGCTTGATTTCCACGAATCGTGATAGAAAAGATGGGAAATGAAATAATAATATTGTTAAACCGGTCATACAATTTCATCCAAAACAGTAAGTAAACCTAACGAGACATTAGGTCAATTTTTCTTTAAAATAAAAAAATTCTAGCAATAATTTGTTCATACTGGAATCAATGAAGCACAAATAAAAATGTTATCAGGATGTAATTTACTTTTATTAAAAAGGAAAAAAACGATATCATAAATAACATTCAGTACAGGTCATATTGATTTTATAATCCTATAGTATTTGGCTGATTCGTTATTCAACTGAGTTATCTAAATAACCAGGCATACCTGTTATACATCTTAATAGCTAACCAAGTAAAGGAATACTAAAAAGGGTTTGGTCACATTATCGTATACGATTTGAAACGTTCTATTGCAAAAAAATTAGGTAATAAATAAAAATGACTATCCAGTGTCCATAATATAAAATATATATTTAGATTCAAAAGAAAAAATATATTTTTTCCCAAATGAATAGAAACAAAATATTTAACCTAAAAAAAGATTTGGCTTGTTAATGGTGCTGGGTGTGAAATTTTATCAATTACTGTGTTCATTGATGATCAAAGTGCAGTATATTAAACTGGCTATGTAGCAAGACCATTTATCAATAAAGATAAAATAGTATAATTCATTGAGAGCAGCGTATTTACTCGTTTTTCACTTTTACTTATACATTATTCTCTAATAAATATGGGGTGATAAAATCTTGAGTAAAAATTTTGATATTGGTTTTTCAATAGAATCAGAGGCTAAAAATATCACCTGAGTTTAATAAAATGGGCGCTTTACAAATTGTTCTGATTATATTGTGTATTTGTGTGTGTGTGTGTGTGTGTGTGTGTGTGTGTGTGTGTTTAGTTTTCCCTCACGAGTAGTAACCCTACCTCCAGGAAGTATATTGTTTCAGTATGCTTCGCAATAATGCATAACATACATATACATTGCTCACATTTTATAAATTACTTTACATTATTACATAATATAATTACATTATAAGTTAATAATTTATATTAATATTTATTTCTTTTAACATTGTAAATATCATTGTATTTTTTTTTTCGTCGTAGGATGTGGAAAAATCTGTTCATCAGATCCCTTAGCAAGACGTCTTGCTCAGGGTATATGGGGTTGTCGTCCCGACCCACTAAAAAACCACATCCTATTTCCTGGCAATACCCGACACGGAAACCGTAATATCATTGTATTACTTCATATTCAACTTTAAGTAATATTTATAGTTTATAAACACAATTTACATTATGCTCGTACAGTTCTATATTTTAAATATATTGTTTTGTACACATTATATACGAATTTTGATTAAATAGATGCACTATGTCTTCACTTATTAAGTCCTACTTTGATGTAGGCCAGTCTTTTCTTCTTCTTATAATAACTTCTTGAAAAGCAGATCATGCATGGTCTAGCAGTGTACATTCATAGATCAAATGACTCACGGTTTGAATATTATTTCCTCTGCAGTATTTACTTGTTTATTTGTTTGTTTGTGTGTGTGTGTGTGTGTGTGTGTGTGTGTGTTTTCATATGCTTGTGTTTGTGTTTGTATTTTTACTGACTTATTTTTAACATATATAAACACCTTGTTAGAAGAAGTATCAGAATTTTTCCTGAAGATATTCATTCCTAAAATGCATCATTTTAGTTTGTCTACCAAAAAAACATACACTAGAATATATATATATATATATATATATATATTCGTTGCGATGTGGACCAATGGGAGTGGAGTTTGCAGGTCCATGCGTAAGATCCCAGTCGCATAAGGAATACGTCTGGGCCATTTCCTTGTCTGAAGATAACCAGAGAATTGTTGAATCACGCAACGAATCATATCCCTTTCCCCAGACAACTCATAGGAAAACTATATATATATATATATATATATATTCAAGTGTAACCAAGCTTAGTTATTTCAGTTCAGTGTCACGTGTTCATTCAGACTACAGTTGTTGTTAAAATCCACATACTATTTTACTTTGTAAAATAATTTGTAATGTAATACTTAGTTTTTCTGTTTCAAAATTTATACTTCTGCTTATGAAAAAGGTTTTAAGTAAAAACTAAAACGTTGGCAACGAGAGTTTAATTTGAACCTTAAGAACTGACCGAGTTCCGATAAAAACTTTAGTGTTGTTTCTTTTCCACGATCAGTACTTTTATCAATATTTCAGTTATCAATAGCTTTTCAGTTATTATATATACTTAAAAAATATCATAACAAAAAATGCTGCTGTTTTTTGTTTATTGGGTTGCATTCAATTTTAATGAAATTAAGTAGAGTACGAATTAAATTATCACCATATTTTCCAAAAGATTTATATTATATTTCATCAAGTTTTCCTTTGTACCTTATATAATGTATCACTATTATGGTAGCAGCAAAATGATCTACTTTCTACTGATGTACAATAAATTTATCCCAGCGCGAGAGGTGTTGTATAAGGCTGTTATCAGACGAGACACCAGTGATATATTCCGTGTCCATTCAATCCCATTCTCAAAATCAGAGGTCGGAAACTATGGGCTCATCAGCCTTCTTGTAGGGCCTCAACTAAAAACACATAACATTTAATGAAGTTATTTATTAATTTTATTTATTTGTATATTATTATTTTTTTCTATTTATTTACAGCACAGTTACAATGAAACTTGAGATGGTCCTTGAAGTATTAAAAAAAATTAAACAAATTTTAAAAAATGTTTTTTGACAACTAAAACCGCTGTCACATAGTGTCAGTAGCCTGTTTAGGTTGTTTTTGAAGTGCGTAACGCCTACGATAACAATAAAAATCTCTAAAAAGAAAAAATTTTAATAGAAAATAAAGAGTTTAAGCCTGAGTGAACTGATTGGTTTGATTTGACTACCAACGTCGTTGGATTACTTGTGTGCTTAAAATGTGGCCAAACATTATCAAAAATAAAAAATGTTAACATGAAAGACATTTTCAATCCAAACATTTAGTATTCATTGAAAAGTACTTAACTCAAGAAGAGCAAAAGTCAGCCGTTTGGGGACAGCAGCGGAAAGTTAAGCTGAGCAGCATACTTGCTAAAGTAATTATGAAAGTTTCCTTATTATATAAAATTCAAGATTTAAATTTTTGGACTTACTAACCAGATATGGTATCATTGAATATACTACGCTCCACTTGTGGATCTCTACCATTAAAACTTAATTCTAACTACTATGACTACAGGACAGACTGGCTGATTGATCAAGATTAATTAATACCTCTTGCCCTCATATTGCATTTTCTAGTTCAAATATGACACAATATCACCCTTCAGATACTGAAATTATTATATAATAATATAATTTGAGTAAACACGTGTAAATATATTTTTATCATTAGCCTTTAAATTTAATTAAAGAATAAAATGTTACAACTTTTTTTTAATATGTAGTATGACATGATGACTATAAATAAATAATACATTTCTTTCTCTGTATCATGTTAGATATTTTTAAAAACGACACTCAATCACAATTTCAAAAGACTAATAAAAATAGTTGAGTAGGTTATGTGGACATAATCAATGTTAAAATATCATGATCATAAATAACTGAGACAAATTACTCAAAATTATTATAAATACATAAACAAAATAATTGCAAGTCAGTTATTATAATGCTACTTTAATAACAGTGTTTAAAAAATTTTGTGTTCATTTTTTAATACTTCCAAGATGCTACTAAATGTCTTGTTTATAATAAATTAAGCTGGTTGTTATTTTAATTTTATGCAAACTATAGTAAAGATTCAAATAGGCCTGGATATTTTATCATTACTTAGTTTTTTTTTCATAATAGGCTTACACATGAATATTGCTCATTAAAAAATATTTTATGATTCGAGACTATTCTTAGTCAAAAACGGAGGCGAAATGGCTCTTGTAATAACAAAGTTTGCAGACAAGACCTCTACACTAGATCGTACTACATGCAGACAAGACCCCTACACTAGATCGTACTACATGCAGACAAGACCCCTACACTAGATCGTACTACATGCAGACAAGACCTCTACACTAGATCGTACTACATGCAGACAAGACCCCTACACTAGATCGTACTACATGCAGACAAGACCCCTACACTAAATCGTACTACATGCAGACAATCAAATTAATTGTTTAGTTCTCTTCTTATTTCGTTGAAACTTTTTTGCATTTCTATTTTTCTTTATAATCTGATTTTAATTTCACTTGAGATAGAAAACTCTATTGAGCTATTCTATATCAACCTCTACAATAAGATCTTTTAAAACATGTCATATTTGGTAGTATCCAAGGAAATTATATTTTCTTCAGATAGGGTTCTTATATCTTTGTGTTTTATCTTTGGTGAATTTGTCATCTCACAGACTTTCTTATGCTTGACTCATTACTGTTTATCAACTAATTTAGGCATATAGCTTTATTAAATTGTTAGTTATCATTTCAAATTGTTTGCAACTACATTTATAAATGTAGTTATAAACTCGCTGCTTAAAGTAAAATAAATTCATAAATACTCTATGCATGGTTTAAATGGTTTTAAAATCTATAGATATCGACGACTGAGTGAACTGCAATAGTTGCACAAATGGACAGGCAAAAAGAATGATGGAGTTGTTGTAATTTATATCTAGGTATCTAAAAGGAATTTTTAGTATACTTTTTTTAACTGAATTTAATTCAACTTCCATTTATTTTCAATGAGAAATATAAAGTAATATATGTATATGTGTAAGAAGTGTGATATTGAGCTTTTAATGGAAATAGATATTTTGATGTTGCTCAAATTCTTCAAAAAAGTCATAGTGTAAATTTTTTAATATCTAATATACTGTGAATGTTTGTGTGTGTGTATGTGAGTACGAGTGTTAGTGTGTGTTCGAGTGCGCGAGTATTTGGGTGAGCAATTTACCTCTAAAACAAAATTCAAGCAAAAAATATCGAATTTCATATTCCAATTTCTTTTTTCCATGGAACAGAATATTGAGAAAACAATATTGCTCTCTGAAAGCAAGGAGATATTAATCCGACATAATAACAGTCTTTCATGATTTTGGTTTATCTGCTCACATAATTCTTTTAAAAATCACTGTTATTAAACAAAATTGTTTAAATTGCTAAAACTATGACTCAAATAACATAAGGATAAACATATAAAAACAAATTTTATTCAAATTAATAAGAATAGTTTGCTGATTTTTGCTATTATCACTAAATGAAATATCACATATTTACATATTATACAGTATCAAGACGTTGTCTTTGTTCTGGCGCTTGTGGTGAGGAATTCATAATTTTATATGTAAAACATGAATAAATCAGAACACCTTATTACTTAATTAATATAATAAATCTTATATATTTTAAAGTTAGAGTTGTTACTGGTATTTATCATTGCATTTAGTAACATGTCGACAGGAATCAGTGATCTCGTGAACTGTTGTTCTTGGAAGAAAAAAACAATATTTAGCAAATTAAAGCGAATAAAAAGAAATATATTAACAGAAGTTATCAGTTGTGCTCAACAAAACATACATATATATTAATAAACAAAAGCAATTAACAAGTAGATCTAACATGCCTACCACATGTTGCATTACATGTAACAAACTTAAAGTAACATTTTTAACTTTATGGTTTCATAGTAGTATTCATAAAAAGAATAGGCATTGAAGGTTATTTAAAGAAATAATGGCTGCTTTGAATTATAAAAATATTCCAATATCCAAAAAAAAACTCTAGAAGGTCTGGGTACTGTAAGGTATAAGTTCAGTATATAATCTATTTGAAAAGTCAACTGTATTCAAAATATCTATGAGTTTGATGAATGTTTTTTTTATCCAGATATTTATTATACTGTTGCCTACTGTTATTTTATTAACATTTAGACACTCAGTTATAGCGTCCATGTTATTAGGGTTGTCCATTTTTTCCATTTATCTACATTGTCTGATTGTTATCTAAGTAACAGTGGTCTCAATCTATTCTTATACGATTTCGGTTTGTTAGATTAAACCAAATGCTGTATTTTTTCACATGTAGGATGCTAATTCCATAGTTTTGCAAATATTTTCAAAATTGATTGTTTTTATTTTTGTTTGAGTATAATACATTCATTTATTTTTTCTTCCTTACCCTTGGGTAGGAAACTTACTCCCACAAAAAAACTTACATAGACTGAACATTGGCCCATTATCCCTTTTATGGATAACACACAATGGTCATTGTACATTGGGAATCCTATAATTTTGCCTAACTCAAGTGTATTTAAAGTGGGGATCCTTTAACGAGTTCCTGACATCGTACAGGCTTGGGACCACCGGCTAATGATCCTCTCCGAGGGACGAACTGCTCAGATTTATTCATCTCCCACGTAAATAAATCATAGGCCAGATTGTACACAATATATCTGTCTAGAACGAAGAAGCCATTGGGCTAGTCTAGCCTCTTTTCTTGCCTTAATAACGACAAAAAGAAATTATATTAATTTATAATTAGGAGTTGACTTTTTGGAAAAGCTAACCTCACAAATGTTAGCACGATATAATTACTCTATTTCAATAAGAAAACCTTAATAGGTTTCCCATTGCATACTTTACTTTAACTGTTTCAGACTTGGCATATGCAAGTAGGCATCGGTTTCCAACATCTCAAGTTAGTCGGAAAGTGTGACTGCAAATTCTGTTACATTGTTTGCCAACAATTAATTCTTTGGTAGTCCAATAATCAACATCAATCAATACTATTTCTTCTTCTTAAAAGTATGTTCATTTCATTTTACAATTATTTCATTTCTATTTTTTGGGATGTTTTTGCAGATATTTTATTTATTTCATTGCTTATGATCAAACCACAATACGAAATGGGAAAACAAGACTAAGATCTTTCCCATTTCATATTGTGGTTTGATCATTGATTATTATTTCACTTGTTTATGTGAAATCTTTTTTATTCATTGCTTATATGCAAATAAAAAAATGAAAGTTTCAGTTTTAAGGTTATCTAGTTAATATATCTGGTGATGCCTGGAAAGGTAATCGTATATTAATCAGTAAACTATTTATTCACTTGTAAAAGTTACAAATTAATGTTTCCTCTATTACTGAAACTTAAAAGAGCTAATATAAAATACCACATAATTGTAAAGTATTTAGTATTTAACCATTTTGTTTATGTGAGGCATCATAAGAATGAGATACTGTGGTAATGTATCCATTCATTTTTCATTTTGAGTTTAATTGTAATTTGTTTATTATTTCTTACTGCCAGTGTGAAGGCTACCAGAATGTATCCTAATCAAAATAAAATAGCGTTATTAGCATCATTGAAAAAGTTTACACAGATATAATAATCATATATTTTATTATGGCATTAAACACTCTTAAGGAAAAGAAATGATTTTCCACCAGAATTTTTCCAAGAAATGAAAATTCATATGCACAAAGTGGTTGAAAACTAATTTAGTCGCCTTTTTAGAAAGTTTTACGTAATTTAGTATAATTTGTATATGCACTGTTTAAATGCTATGGAAGTCAGATATATTAAAAGTTTTAATGTGGGCTAGCTGTCTCCATTTGCTATATGACGATAATATTTAAAGAGTTTTCCTTCACAAAAATTTTTACATAAAAACATATTTTTAGTTTTTATTTAGTTTCTGTAAGTTTCTTCCTTAGAAAACACTCACTTCTGCTTATACTTATAGAAATATATGTTGGCTTTTTCTGAGGTAAAATGGATAAACCAACAAAAGTCTCCACACAAATGAAGTTTTATTCAACGCGTTTCGAACACTTTGTGTTCATCATCAGGAAGACACTATAATACAAATTATATCTAATTAGTTACAAAAGTGTCTTCCTGATGATGAACACAAAGTTTTCGAAACACGTTGAATAAAACTTCATTTGTGTGGAGACTTTTGTTGGTTTATCCATTTTACCTCAGAATGAGTAAATACCACACAATTACGGATTGCACAACTAATGATGTTGGCTTTTATATAAATAAAGTTATAGTTATAGAAAAAAAAGAAATTAAAATAAATGAATATAATGAAAAAAGAGAAAATAAAAATAGTAATACAGATTGGTATTGTTAACATAATGTAGAAGGTGAAATATTTTATAGGGAAAAGGCAATATATTTGTAAATGGGTTCTGAGAGTGACAGAAGGTTCCAGGCTGGAGTCTACCTCTTCGCCAGCTCGAAATCTTATTAAGGTAATCAAGGAGGAAGGGGGTTCGGGAAAGGCTTTTCCATGCATCACGCTCAAGTAATGCAATTTCACTGGACGGATTATTAGATAATAAATAAAAGCGAAATACTTTGCAAAAAAAAATATTAGATAATGTTACATAAGGAAAAAAAGTTTTTGAAGAATATCCCTACAAAAATATTCTAATGATATGTCCAAAGGTTTATTATCATAAAGTTAAAGGCTCTTTTTATGTTAATATTTCATATGCAATGCAGTTATATGGGTAATATAAAAAAAGACCTTTTTCATCTTTAATCTTTGTACATACACGTTTTTAGTATTGTTATAGTTCAGGGTTGGGCAAACTTATTGGTTCGATTGCCGCATTGACTTAAAAATGTATCAGGTGGTTCAGAGTGAAAGATGGATTTCAACCCATAGGCACGATCTCTATTTTATTATATTTTACTCTTGTTTTGAATGACGGTAAGAAATAAAAAACACTGAAGTAAAATATTAAATGCCTTGCAAAAAATTATTTATTTTAAATATACGAATATATGATACAATGATCAAACCACAATAAGAATGGGAAAACAAGACTAAGATCTTTCAACCGTAACAAGCGGTCTTCGTCAAAGTAAAAAAAAAACCAACTGAACACTAGATGCAGAAAACATCTGGTGAGGAGTTGAGAAGAGTGGTTTTTGACTCTGACGAAGACCGCTTGTTACGGTTGAAAGATCTTAGTCTTGTTTTCCCATTCTTATTGTGGTTTGATCATTGATTGTTATTTCATGTGTTTATGTGAAATCTTTTTATTATGATACGTTTCAAAAAATATAATTTTCTTGTCTTCGTCATATTGGTATGTTTATTTTATTCCACTCCAATTTCCATTGAAAATGATGGTATAAATAAACGCGAGTTTTTGCATCTTTGAGTACAGTCATCCCTGGAGTGTCAGTACTAATAGAGACCGTGACTGGTCCAAGAACAAAAAAAATTCTGAAAAATGAGACACTGATCAGTTGTATTGTAATGGTAGACAGGCTAAGTGGTTGACAGCACGGCAAGACGTACCATATACCTAAACTCACTAAATCTCTCTGGAAGTCCAGGTATCACAATTTCATTTACTTTAGCACACTGCACATTTCATTTGTAGAAGCACTATTAGTAATACATAATAAAATGTATAATGAACAAGAAAAAGACTAGCCTAACTAACTATCGGTAGCAGGCCAAAACGAATCATAGAATATAAGGCCTAATCTCAACCCCGGCTAAATATTGAAATGGCCGATTTTAAAAGATTTGAATGAAATTATAGCAGCGTAGGCTTATGAGAAGGGAGGATGGCTAGGCTTTTCTCTGCCTCACCTTGCTTTAAATCCGAATCATCAAGTACAGGTGGATACAGTTAGTTTATATTTAGTATACATTAAAATACTTAATAATAATAATATTACTTATGCATAATAAAGGTATAGTTTGCTTATGATAACAAAACTAGAGTAGCCTAACCTACTTAGTCTCCCTCTACCCTAGTTGTGAATTACTAATACCCGAATGATAATCTATGTTATTCGAAAGAAAAAAAAAACTACGGAAACTTGTAAGTATGGTAACTTGAGAGTCAACTATCAATCACTTTTAGATGTTCATGTTACAAATATCTTCCCCATTTATTTAATAGAATTATTGATCCTTCTGTTGAGCATTTTTTAAAATTTAATTCCTTCTGTTGATATTTATCATCATAAAAATGACTCATTTTTGCTCCGTCATGTCCGTTGTATTATTTTGAAAATCTACACCTCATTATCCCGATAGTAACTGTGGTATTTTTTTTTGCAAAATTAACTTTCGGTTAGCTTAATGACAATATTCCGTTCTCCGAATGATTCGAGAAAGTCATCGCATTACACCTACGAGTATGTTAGAGCCTTGGGTGTGCTCATGAACTTTTAAGAGATTTCACATTTTCCTCATGACCTGAAAGGTATCTTAAATCAAGGTATTAATATAGACTAACTTTAGTATTTATTGGAACAACATTTGTACCACTTTTACCAAGAATGAATGGCTAGAGAACCGCTTCGTTTGTTGTTTACATTTTTTATAATTAAGATATTATTTTTGTGGTGCAAAACACGATTAAATCAGTTTAATGTATACTGAGTTTTATATTTATTCAAAAAAACTAAAAATATAATAAATTTAGCTCCTGACTTTGGACCGAAAGTCTCGAAAAACTGGTGGGCCGGACTGAAAAGACTAACATGTGGCCCGCGGGCCGTAGTTTGCCCACCTCTATCATAGTTCATTAAAATCCTTATCTTAACATTTATTAAGAATGAAATATGGTGGATCTTCGACTTGAACTGTGCTGCTACTTCCATTCACAACAGTCTGGACTTGATATTATATAATATGTATGTTTAAGATTCTTCAACCGTAACAAGCGGTCTTCGTCAGAGTCAAAAACCAAACAATTGGATTTTTGACTCTGTAAAAGACCGCTAGTTATGGTTGAAAGATTTTAGTCTTATTTTCCCATTTCTTATTGTTGTTTGATCATTGATTGTTATTTCACGTGTTTATGTGAAATCTTTTTTTATAATATATATGTTATATTGTAATATGCTATTACAATATTTGTTAAATGAATGAATAAGTGTGTACGCGTCTGGTTATTGTAAAAGTAACCCTTGGATAAAAAACAATCGGTAAAAAGCATGACTATTTCTTTTTATGTATCTTACAAATTAAGCGAAAAATAATACAGCTTTACTTGCTTATACCACTCAAGGTAATAATTGTGTCAGCAAAGAATTTAGAAAGATAAACTTTTCCGACATTCCAACTACTGACATAATATCTAAATGCATTAAATAAATTAAATAAATATCTAATAAACTTTACTAAGATTATGACAGAGAAGTGACACAGTCACACGAATCATTGTCTTTCTTTGCATTTTTTTATCAAGAGCATTTTTCAATTGATTTTATCCACTTCCTATTGATGTCTAAATTATTAGCACAATCTTTTAAGTACAATAAAACACCACCGAACTAACAAACTAATTTTATTAAAGGAGAGATTAATTTACGTTAAACTAATGTGAAAATCGGATGTTTGTCCCCACTGGTAAAATATTAAATAATAAAATATTAAATTAAATAAAAAAAATATATTGATTAAGTAAAATGATTTAATACATTACTTATAGGGAAAACATAGAATTATAAAAGAAATAACAAAATATTTCAATAAAAAATATCGTTCGAATATTTTTGAGTCGACTAATTCCGGAAGACAGTATTGAAGTTGACGCATTTTGATGGTGTATCATTTTTCTTCAAGAAAAATTTGGTAAAAGTTCTTTGTATAAGCGATTTCTTTTTCATTTCATTTTAATTTTTTTTTTTTAAGAATTGATTGACTTGTTCAAGTCATTTATCACTTTTCTACTCCTATAAAAATAAATTTTATTTTTTTGTTAATACATGAATACATATTGTTATGTCAGGTTTTGATTGGCCAGAAAAGTGGTAAATTTCGTACATTTTATCTCTCTCTCTCTCTCTCTCTCTCTCTCTCTCTCTCTCTCTCTCTCTCTCTCTCTCTGAAGCTATTTTGAAGCATTTTAACATTTTTTGATAATTATAACCATTTCTATTTCTTTCATTTACGTCGTTAAAGCAGAAGTTCGTTAATCTGAGTATTACTGTAATAACAAAGAAAACTTAACGATATTGATTTAAGTTAGTTTTTCTTTTATTTAGGCTAATTTCTTTGAATTATTTTTTAGTGTGATGGTGATCATGTCGGGAACAAATCCAAAAGTTCCGTCATCTGCAAAGTTACGTCAAGCGACGGCTGCATTCTCAGGTGAATTATTACTTATTAAATCTGTAAAATATTACATCTTTTTATGAAAAATACTAAAACAATGATTGTTAGAATTAATATTTTCTAATCGCTCATGCTTGACACTGCTTGTAATAGTTGGATCAGTTTCAGATCTTTTTTGCCCATTTTACACTCAGTTCGCTCTTAAAGATGGGCAAGTTACAAAATATATTAATATGGTTTATTAAGATTATATTTCTTTTACAGAAGTTTGACACTTTTACGATCTTTAATGAGGTTTGACACTTTTATCATTAGTTAAAATTAAGTATGTGGTCTTTGATACATACTTTAATTCCTCATGAAAAATATATAAACAACAGTTTTATGTGGATTTATATCCAGACCTTTTTGATTTCCCCATCTTTCATTATCCTTAAGTACAAAGACCGACCCAACAATCATTTAGCTTATAAAAGGTATATTATATAAAAAGATTTCACATAAACACGTGAAATAACAATCAATGATCAAACCACAATAAGAAATGGGAAAACAAGACTAAGATCTTTCAACCGTAACAAGCGGTCTTCGTCAGAGTCGAAAACCCAACTGAACTGAGGGACTCTGACGAAGACCGCTTGTTACGGTTGAAATATCTTAGTCTTGTTTTCCCATTTCTTATTGTGGTTTGATCAAAGATGTATTATATGCATATTCTTGCATAGCGTAACATTGATTATTTAGAGTACTCTATAGGTTAATCACCATCTGATCATCACGATAGTTACAACAGCACACCTTGTTGTGATCAACTTCTAGTGGACATCACAATCTGGTTGTTAGATTGTTGAAATCCATTTCATAATTTTTGGATAAAAGCATCTGTACGATATTTTTGATTTGCTAGATTCAAATGTATGTTAACATGAACTCCTTCAATTTCCAAGAAACAGCATGGAATGTTTGCTTTAAGATATTTTCTATTTTGTTAACTAACATTTTTGAAACTAATTCTGTAGACATGTTGTTGAGATAAGAATGTTATCTCTTACAAAGGTTCTTTCTTACCAAACACTTTTCAAGTTACAACAAATATAACAAAATCATAGTCTTTTTAGAGTAGTATTATATTTATAATATTATAATATTCATTGTTCGCACTGTCAAATACAAAGTTTTATGTTCAATAAATTATCGGAGACATGACTTAAATTTAGAAAACGTTTTGTCATAAGGAACTGAAAAGTTCTGTCTATGCTTTTTAATCCCAAATGTAGTGGCGTTTTTTAACGCTATTGCCTTTAATAATCATCTATACCTGCCACTAAGATTTATTTATTCAGTGAACATGTATGGCTGTAGACTTACTACAACATATTTATTAAAATATGTTATTCAAAATTTGAGTATGTGCTGCACAATAACATACTCATTATTATCAAGTACACATCATTTTGTAGTAACTAGGTAATGTTTTCATTTTGTATTGTAACATTGATTATTTAGAGTTTCCAGTTATTTGTCTGCAACTAATCAACACAATAGTACTGATAGCATATTTGGTACATAACTATCACACTGCACCACATAGCACCACATGATTTCCTTGCTGATAAGTATGTGGCCTGTTATAAAGATGATTATTTACAAAAAACTCCTTAAAATTTACAGAAAAAATTAATATATTTTGTTATTAGATTATATAATTCTTCCTACATTCATGCAAATAAAATATTCGTAATAGAAATAAATAATATATTGTTTAAGTATCATTATTCACTAGAGAATTAGGTGTAATTTTCGTTCCTTATTTTTTCTATAAATTTCATCCATAATTTATCATTTTGATAAATATATTTTATTAATGAAGACCAAAAATTGCTACCCAAATATGTTATGCTCAGAAAATATTCACATATTTGCAAAGTAAGTTACACATTATCAATACAATCCTACCCAAAATATATGGGACACATGAACAATATAGGGAATATATTATTTCAAAAATGTGAATTCATTCATCAAATAGTGTGACCTTTAGCTCGAACGCAAATTTTCCAGTACACCCACCTATACACCCACCCTCGTATAACCTCTGCCCATCCACCCTCCCACACACACTCACACACACACACACACACACACACACACACACACACACACACACACACACACACACACACACACACACACACACACACACACACACACACACACACACACACACACACACACACACACACACACACTTATTATTGACAAAAAAATCTGATGGGGACTTTTTTTTTGTTCATGTAATACTAACTAATGGATATAGGTTTTTCGTGGCCTTAGGATATTTTGATTATACTTTAGATATGCTGGCAAGTTTAACAAAATTGAATAATGTTTTCAATTTTGTAGATGTATATTTTTTAATGCCGTAATTAATCTATCTGTAGTTAGTAATAATAAAGTTAATATTGAGCTGCGAATTTAAAGTTAGTGTCATCTTTATGGAATTATATATCGACAAATGAGAGAGGGAAGGCAATCTTGGATTTTCTCCAATCATTTGATTCTTCTGAATGATAATGATGTGTCTCAACCCACGTTCCAGGCAGCTAGAGCAAGGAGGCATATTGATTTCACTTTTTCTAAGTATAATATATGATTGGATGTTGGAATTGAGAGGTAGCTGATATTGAA
Organism: Hermatobates lingyangjiaoensis; assembly: GCA_026182355.1. Classification (NCBI taxonomy): domain Eukaryota; kingdom Metazoa; phylum Arthropoda; class Insecta; order Hemiptera; family Hermatobatidae; genus Hermatobates; species Hermatobates lingyangjiaoensis. The sequence continues at coordinate 173,569 of JAPFBL010000383.1, forward strand.
AGTTATTCAGACCATAATTATGTATTATTTGATATTTCTGCTAGAGATCTACAGTATTGACGTGCTTTTTCTTTTTAATTCTTTGTATAATATATATTGAATTCACCCTCATGATATTTTAAAGAATGAACTTAGCAATCTGATTGGCTTTGACCTGACTGCTTTGGATTCTAATGGGCATGCTCATCACAAAGGTAATGAGAGCCGACTTCACTGTAAAGCAGGTTTTGCAAAATTCAACACTTCTTCACGTTTACTTCTTTACGCCCGGGATTTATTCAACAAATGCACCTTAACAAGATAGCATTCAGTAGTGAGAAGCTTTATGGGTAACTACAGCTAAGGACAGTTGAACCCTATAGTTCTTCAAAAAAATGCAAAAAGGTTTAAAGTTTCTTATAAAACAATGCACGTACTACATAATTGCTCCTACTTCACAAAGTATGGTATTCCAGAATCTTCTCTTTGTGCTTGTGACAGCGATTTGGAACAGGTGTGGTATCATCTTTATAATTCCTGCCTCTTTGAAGAGGAAATCGATTAAAGAAAACACTGACGACAACAGGGCACCCGTGACCTCTCACTTGTCAAGATATACTGACAAAAAAAAACTTTGTGCATTTTAACCATTATAAATATTAGTCATTTTGATATTCTATTGGCATAAATTATATGAACTGATGTTGCATTGTTGTCACGTATTTTTTCTCATTTCCTTATAGTTTTCATTTAACTACTGACACGTTAATGTTTTTTTTTTTGATTTGTTACTTATTATTTCTGATTTATTTATTTACTTAATTGTAAATTACTTATTTTTTTGGTCGAAATGTACGTATGAATCGAAAAAATAAAGTGTTGTTAGAATGCTATATCATGAAAAAAGGTACACAAAAATAGCATTCTTGCTTGACGGACCTCAGCATGCTAAAAAAATTCTTTAAAAACACACAACAAACTTGTTTTCAGTCCACACACATTCAGTTATTATCGACAAAAAGTCAAAAAAGTACTTTGGGTATCTCAAAGCATATTACCTTTACACTAAGAAGACAAGCTTGCCCTCCAGTCTACATTAACAACTTTCCCTTCCCAATTGCTAACGTAGGGCGATATCTGGAGATATACATTGACAAACGACTGACGTGGAATCCACGTACAAGACTGAAACGACAAGACTTAATGATACGATATAAGATGCTATCTAGACTTCTCGAACCTTAACCTATTTGGACTCATGGACTCGAAATCTGAGGATCAGCCAAGCGTACAAATATCCAAAGAATACAAACAGCCCAATCCATAATCCTTCGAAAAATTGTAGAAGCTCCCTTTTATGTTTCTAATGATACAATTCATAACGATTTAAAAATTCCTTTTATCCACCAGGAAATTCGATAACGATACCTCAAATTTCATGAATCTTTACCGTTCAATCTAAACCCTTTAATTCAGAAATTATCATCCACCAAATTCCAAAAACCCTACCAGAAGGCTAAACAGCGGCTCCGAGATTTACTCAGCAATAATAACTGATTTCCAGTGATCAGAATAATTTATATGGAGTACCACCAATGGGTGGTTTCTCCACTCTTTTATTTCATTTTGTAATGTATCACTTATTATTACTTGTTACCTGTTAGATAGTTCTAATAAAAGAGAAAATAAAAAAACAGGGTATCTCGAACATGTTGTTAAAATCTTGAAGCCATACGTTTTGTACAGCAGGTAACATTATTTGTAAACGTTATTCATTCCTGATAAGTATTCATTTGTATATTTTATTTAAAATGTGGCAATCAAAATTTAATTATATATTTACTTTATAATGAAGTACTTAGATCAAGTTACGAAAATAAAAAGAAAGGAAGAGATCTCAATGAGATGATAAATACTCATACACCAGCCATTATTCAATTTAATATTCAATACTTACAGAGACCTCACACCACTAAGCCGTCTGTCCCAAAATTCTACAATGTCAGAACTTGCATTCTTGCATAATTGAGTGAAACAAGCTTTAGGACTCTTCATGCAGAATATTTTATGGATCATGAGACTAAAAAGTGAGTTAATTCATAGCTTTATACTTTCACATGATAAATGAAATATTCCCGATAATTTTGCTTATAACAATGTGTTTCTACGATGCTGGGAGGAATGCTGCATTGTTTATTACAAATACATGACTCATTATCCTTATATCTTCTGACTTTTGAGACCAAAATATATGTTTTTGCATAGCTTTAATATAATAATATTTTTTTCAATTTATAATTTATTAGTTATTATAATTATTAATTTAATATAATATTAATTTTACGTGATTAATGAAATACTCAAAATAATGTTTATAAAAATTTGGTTCTAGAATACTGGGGTCTGAATGCATTGTTTATTCTGAATGCTCGCCTATTTACCTTCATATTCATTCATAAATTAGTAATCGGGCAAATATATTTAATTCGACTACGTCAAAGTTAAGTAATATCGAAATGGAGTTATAAAGAAGAGTGAAGTACGTTAGATAATTTGTTGTTTCAGGTAGCCTTATCGCGATGTCATGCGGTTCCATGATCGCCTGGACATCTCCTGTGCTGCCTCTTCTATCCGGTCCTGATTGCCAGCTTTGTCTAACTCCTGATCAACAATCATGGGTCGGATCTCTTGTCACCATTGGGGCGTTTGTTGGATCTTTTCCAGCAGGAGCATTGGCTGACCGCTTTGGAAGGAAACGTCTGCTAGTTAGTCAGTTCCAGTTTATTCCTATTATTCATTTCCCAAATAATTTATTTAATTTTATATCAATAATAATGTAAATAATATCATACCGACATAATAAATTAAAAAAAATTGATATAACATAGAATTAATGCATACATACATTAAAATAAATTAATTTAATATATAAACTGCTGTAATAAAACACGACTATTCAAATGAATATTACTACTCATAATTTTAGTTTATCCACTACTTCAAAAATCAAATGTCAACGCAAACAAACTCATTACGTTTAGAAAATTATCGCAGCCAAGAATGTGAATACTCGAAAAAAAGTATTCTTCATTACGAGTATGTGGATACGTAATTAAATAAGAATTTAAAGATCAAACCACAATAAGAAATGGGAAAACAAGACTAAGATCTCAACGTAACAAAGCGGTCATTACGTCAAGTCAAATTATCGCAGCCAACGAATATAATCATTTGACAAAAACCAAAATATCTTGTTTTCCATTTCTTATTGTGGTTTGATCATTGATTGTTGTTTCACGTGTTTATGTGAAATCTTTTTATCGAAGAATTTAAATTTGATCATATGTTACAGAAAGGTATGAATATTCCGTTCTGATTATTTTGAGACAACTATACTTTATGCCTATAAATCGTATTTAAATGTTTCCTTTTGGAATTTTGAATAAATATTAAAAGACTATGCAAAACTTGGCCCTAATTCGGTATAAATGCTCTTCGACAGAGTCAAAAACCCAACTGAGTAGTTTTTGACAAAGACCGCTTGTTATTTTTGAAAGATCTTAGTCCTTATTTCTTTTCATCTTCCCGTATGATTGAAAAGACGATGAAAAGAGTGCCTTGTTTTAAAATAAGGAACAAAAATCATATAATAAATTGGAGTGAAGCAAAGGAATTAATTTTTGTACCTTCAGAAAGGAGGAGAAATATTATTGAAAGTGCACTCATAAAGAAATTCTATGGAAATTTAATAAACAATAGTCTAGGACTTTACAAACTAGATGAAATATTAATAAAAGAAATAAGTAAGCAGATCAAGACTCCTTCAATTTTAGGAACATTAAATTTTTAACTTGTTATTATATTTTTTGTTTAGTTCATTTAGCTCTCTGATGATGTAACAAAAGCCCTTAGAGCATTGTAATTAATTTATATTTGTTTATTGTGGTGTTTAATTCATATATATAACAAGATTTCACATAAACACGTGAAATAACAATCAATGATCCAACCACAATATGAAAAGGGAAAAATTACTAAGATCCTTCAAACATAAAAAGCAGTCTTTGTCGAGTCAAAACAGTCAGAGTTGAGGCTTTCGCTCTGACAAACTGATATATATACGTAATATATTTTATTATTAAAGAAATTATTTATCTTTTATTATTATGTATTATATTATATATATATTATTATGTTATAAAGGGTTTAGTTTTCCCTCATATCACATCCTTTCCTTAAGAGGACTATTAAATTGGTCGAAATATTAAACGTGAGTCCTGATGGATAGTTTTAATTCGTTTTAATATATAACTTTATCGGAAGACTGATTAATCTAGTAAAGAAAAAACTGAGAACAAACATATAGTAACATATTTTGTAAAAAAAAAAAATATTTGAAGTCACCATAATATTGGTGTATTTACTATGGTCTTTACCGTTCTATTGTTTTCTGCCTAATCTCGAAAAAAGAAAAAAAAATACCTTAAATTTAGGAAGGTGTAGAAATTAATTTTACAAGAAATTGGTTTTACTTAAATTTTTTAAGTAAACAATTAAACAGTATTAATAATTAACATACTGTGGCATTAGTTACTGGGAGGAGATATTTATCTTGAAATCTGACGAGAATGTTTTTGTAAATGTATTCCTTGTCTTATCGGTATCTTATTCATGATTCATCCAGTAAATATCTTAATTAATTATTTTTCTAGTGAATGATTGTGTTATCAATTTTTACGATATAATGTGCTAATCTATAGTCTAAAGTTAACTGATATTATATTTAACATGTGACATTATTTTTAACTGCAATGGGCAATTTTTCGTGAACCTATTAATAAAATGTATTTTCATCCATTGCTCATAAAGAATATCTAATTTGATTGAATATATTTTACTAGTAAGAATGATTGTGTTAGCAAGTTTTAACAGTATATAATGTATCTAATCTATTTCTTCTAAAGTTAACTGTATATTATATGTTCAAAAGAAATGTTGTTCATTTATTTTTTAACTGCAATGTTAAAATTTTTCCAAGTGATACCTATGTAAAACAGCAAATCCTTTGTTTATTTTCATCAAGTTAGCTCATAATAGAATATCTAATTTATTGTAATATAAGCAAATTACTGTAATAACTTTAGAATAGTTAAACAAGAAATATAAAATAACGAGTTTAAGTTATCTCTTTGATTTCTTCTGATGTTATAGGTATTTATTATATTTTGTTCAAAAGAAATTTGTTCATTTTATTTTCTTAAGTGATGTTAAAATTTTTTCACAAAAGTTATAATGTAGAAAAACAGCAAATCCTTTGCTTTACTTTATTAAGTTAGTTATATAGAAAAAACCAAATTAACTGTAGTGTAAGCAAATTATACTTAAAACTTTAGAATAGTTAAACAAGGAAAATATAAAATAACGATAAGTTTATTATGTTTCATACGTGTAGTCAGCAATTCCTCTTTACAATTTACATAATATATAACAAAAATATATAGCTAACAATTGAATATATATAAAATATCAAGAAAAGTAAAAAAAGAGTAAGAAAAAATCAGAATTTGGTTAGTTTCTCCAATCTGAAATTGAACTATCAAACGCTAATATTTTGTATTTTTTCATGGGTCTAGAACAGGCAAATATAAAAAAATACCCTACATAAACACATATGTATAATATATAAAAAAAAACTATTTTTTTTTAATATTACTAGAACATACAAGTAATTTTTTTAATCGATAAGAATTACAATTATATTTTATAAATAATACAATGTTTTAAAATATATTATATGACATATTAATTTATAACAGGCAACCAGATTATTAAAGACACATTTATACAGGCAATGTAAGGTATAATTTTTACGAAACTTTTAGACTTTCAACAAACTAGAGCAACAAAATAACAATACATAAAAACGCATATAATAACAAAAACTTGAGTGTTTAATGTAAAAATACATAATTAGAAGAACTAGTACTCAGAAAACATTATATAATTTTACAAAACAATGTTTTATAAAATGAATAAATTGCATTACAATATTAAAAATATATTTTGAATTTTAAATTTAATCGTAAGGACTTATTCAGATAAATAACATTAAAAATATTTATACAAAGGTGATAATACAGGGCATCAAAATCAAATGTGTCTCATTTAATTCAACCCAAATAAATACGGTTCTCATTACTCTTATTCATAAATCACGTAATAAAATAATTATGTGAATCTATACTTTTTAATTTTACAATATTTTATTTACCTCTGTACTTAATGGTATACAAATTATTCCTTTGGTAGCTTGTGATATATATTAGAAAGCAATATGAGACTTTTTTCTAGCTATAAAATGGTCAGTTAACTTAGGATATGTTTAACTTGAATACGTTTTCAACATTTTTAAAAGTACTAGAATATGGAATATTTGAATTTCATATTCAACTTTAGAAAGTTGAAATATTTTTTATTTTATTTTTTTTTTATTAGTAACAACGTTATTAGAATGTTTTGCCTGCTCCTTAAATTTTTATTCGAAAACTGTTTAATCAGATTAACGTTTTGCTGGACTAATAATTTTACTTCTTTTTCATTTTTATCAAAAAAAAAAAACATTGACTTATATGTCGTAAAAAATTGTTATTAATAACTTTGTTTAATTTGTTTTAGATAGAATTTAATTTTATGTTTATTCCATGAAATAGAACTAATTTAGGATTGTTCCAGAAATTGTTACGAGTAGTTTCCTTCTCATGTCTCCTCATATATTTTTATCTCCTCCTGTAACTTTTATACCCAAAAAGGAAATATTTCTTTTTTTCTTTTCCACAAGTAAATTGTAAACGTTTTAGAAATTAATTGACTGACTATACGAAAGCATGCAACTTCAACCGTTTTTATTAATAAAAATTAAATCATATACATATAATATAATAATAATGTAAGGTAATAATAATTTAATAATAAATATGACTCGTTCTTCGCTTTTCAATATATTTCACTTTAATAATAATACAAGAAACAGAATATTGGGGAAACTTTATCTAACGCAGGAATTGAAGTGAGCGAGAGCAAGTATATAATTTCTGATGATATTTTGGAATACCATGTATAATTGAATTTTTAATTCCATCAAAGACGGATACGTTTGCTAGTATATATTAAAATTCATTTAACTTGAGAATTATTCCCTTTAAAATTTTATTCACCAAACCTTGTTTATGTTCATATCAAATAAAATGCTAATCCATATCATTTTGTTTGATATAGATACCATTTACTTATTCCTACAACCAATCAGAACACAAAAGAAAACAACGAAACTTTTTTAAATATAAATAAATTTATAAAGTGTATTTAAACATAATTTAATAATATATATAGTATAATAGTGTATTAATGACATTGAATTTATTTTTTAATAAACCGTCTAATTTTCAAAATAGAAACCGGAGATACTGCTTTTGAGTAAAGATTATAATCCCAATTAACAACTCTGCACAGACAGGCATAAATAATGAGAGAAAGTTGATCAGTAGATTTAAGCTCGTTATGAAAATACGTTTCCAGGCTTGTTAGCAATTGGCTATCTTTTACTAAAAGCTCTAATGAACTATGTGTTTGCATCCTTACATAATTCAGTTCGCTTACTTATTAATTTATGCTGTGTGATATATGTTAACGTATTCCGTTACCAAGTCGTCTTATAAGCATATTTGATTAAAGCGTATAAGAAATTCTGCATTAACAATTTTTTTTAGTAATTTCTTCTATTTTCTGATGATCTTCTGTTGTAAAGGTGATATCTGCTAGAGCAAGTTAGCAAACGACATTCAACAAGGCACAAAACGCTTTGATTAAACCTGCTGTTTAATCACAACCCTCTATTGTTCTATGCCTTGCTGAATGTCCTTTGCTAACTTGTTTCAGCAAATATCACTTTTATTTCACAATTTATTCTCACCTTTACAACAGGTGATTGTGAGAAAAATAGAAGCAATTAGTCAAAAATTAGACTTAGAACGTTGTAGACGCAAAGTAACAGAAAGTACAAGGGTTACCCGTTAGGTTACTTGCCGTTGCGTCTACAACGTGCTTGCTCTCCCACTCTTTTTTCTTCTAAAGGCGAAAAGACGCAGTAGTCTACATATACGCATTGCGTAGATGCAAAGGAAAGTAACAGAAAGTACAATGGTTACCCATTGGGTTACTTGCCGTTGCGTCTACAACGTGCTTGCTCTCCCACTCTTTTTTCTTCTAAAGGCGAAAAGGCGCAATAGTCTACGTATACGCATTGCGTAAATGCAAAGGAAAGTAACAGAAATTACAAGGGTTACCCATTGGGTTACTTGCCGTTTCGTCTACAACGTGCTTGCTCTCCCACTCTTTTTTCTTCTAAAAGTGAAAAGGCGCAGTAGTCTACGTATACGCATTACGTAGATGCAAAGGAAAGTAACAGAAAGTACAATGGTTACCCATTGGGTTACTTGCCGTTGCGTCTACAACGTGCTTGCTCTCCCACTCTTTTTTCTTCTAAAAGTGAAAAGGCGCAGTAGTCTACGTATACGCATTACGTAGATGCAAAGGAAAGTAACAGAAAGTACAATGGTTACCCATTGGGTTACTTGCCGTTGCGTCTACAACGTGCTTGCTCTCCCACTCTTTTTTCTTCTAAAGGCGAAAAGGCGCAGTAGTCTACGTATACGCATTGCGTAAATGCAAAGGAAAGTAACAGAAAGTACAAGGGTTACCCATTGGGTTACTTGCCGTTGCGTCTACAACGTGCTTGCTCTCCCACTCTTTTTTCTTCTAAAGGCGAAAAGGCGCAATAGTCTACGTATACGCATTGCGTAAATGCAAAGGAAAGTAACAGAAATTACAAGGGTTACTCATTGGGTTACTTGCCGTTGCGTCTACAACGTGCTTGCTCTCCACTCTTTTTTCTTCTAAAGGCGTATTCCCCGAACATTTGTGAGTTTGTAAGTGCATTTATTTCTTCTGTTTGTTACTCTTCTTTGATTTTGAACACAATTAGCATTGTGTCCCGTTTAGATCGTCTTTCCGATTTTATAATGAATATATTTATATAAATTCAAATAAAATCAGATCTGATCATACAATACATTTTAAAAACTAACAATTTCGTTCAATAAACTAATGAAAAACAGATACTACAACTCACAGGTATTCTTCAAGAAAGGGTTGACTACTACTCTACTACTCTTCCTACCCATAAATTAATAAATCATAGATTTTATTTTTAATTAATTCCTGAAGAGCTCTCTGTAAGTCATTTCTTTTAACATTTCTCTAATTGAATACGTAAAACGTTTGTGTGAAACAATTATAAAATTGCAGCATTACAATATTAATATTACAATATTTTACAATTATATGATTAATAAAAATCTGATTGTCTATAGTGGAAACCAAATTATATACCCAAAAACTTTTATTTATAAATTTTCTCTTAGACCTTTCTTAACACTTCAAATTTAATGCAGTGAAATTTTAACGTGTCAGTGTTTTAGTTATTCCTAGAAAGAAGGTTTACATTAAATAAACTAGAATTTTCAAAAGAACATACAGAAATGAAATCACTAAAACTCACTACTAAATTTTGACGGCCCCGTCAAACTGTTCCTCGTCAAACCGTATATATATGTATATCTTCGTTATCAGCCTTTGGAGTGATTTCATATAATCCTGGTAACGAGGACATCGAAATATATTAGTGAGCTTCAGTGATTTCTTTTCCTTGTGTTCTTTTTCGAATTCTAGTTTATTCAGTTCCAAGAATTGTTTCATCTAATACATCTAATATATATATATATATATATATATATATATATATATCAATAAACTTTTTGATAAATCTGAGGTCAAATGTTTAACACATATATATGCAAATTATTTAATAATTGTCTATAACTACTATTATATCACAATTTTTTTAGTGTGGATTTATTAATTATTAATTATTTTTTACAAATTGAAAATTTTATATTGATTTTTCAGATAGTGGAAGATTTCGGGAAAAAACAAATTGAACCAAATTGCTTTTCATTACTTTTGAATCTTCACAAATGTACTCGTATGTTCTGAAATATAAAGGATTCTCATTCTTCAGTTGAACAAAAAATAAATAAATGAATAAGAAATCTAAAGATTGTTGTTATTGCAAACTACATTTATAATGTGTTAAGTAAAAACATGGGGGGGGGGGGGGCAGGTTAGCTCAGTGGTTAATGTACTCGCCTCTGAACTGATAGGACCGGGGTTCGATCCCCACCTGGCCCTCGATTTATTCATGTGGGAGGTGAATAAATCTGAGCACGTTGTCCGTCGGAGAAGGACGTTAAACCGTCGTTCCCGAGCCTGTACGATGTCAGGTACTCGTTAAAGATCCCTACTCTAAATACACTTGAGTAGGGCAAAATTTAGGACTCCCACTGTAGAATCAATCTTCATTGTGTGGCATCACAGAGGGCCAATGCTCGGCCTACGTGTGTTTCTCTTGTAAGACTACTACTGCAACCTAACCTACCCTAAGTAAAAACATAAAGAGGAACACATTTCAAAGAAAATCCTCAGATGAAATGATATTACACATTATTATTGAAAGCATCTAGTAAACGGATTTAATAAACTGGTCGAGCTTGTGCTGTCTTTGAAAAAAGAAATAAATAAAACTAATTAACAACGATTAGCAAACTTCAGTTTATTGCTCTATTAAGTAGCCGACATCTTAGCATTAATATCAAGAAAATTATGTAATTGTATGAAATTTCACTTCAGCCTATCGCCTATTGCCGCGTGACTGAAACCTTTACAGAACGATTGATCTAAAAATAGAATCCTTGCCCTGCATGCAAACAATGACTCATGAAGACAAATACACCTAGTAATATAGCAGGTAGTAGGAATTAAAAGTGATATTTCTTAAAATGAATTTATATATTAGCTGACTAAATACATTATCAGATAAGCATCAAATTCAAAAGGGATTTATCTGAGATAAATTAAAATAGGTATTTTATAGAAAAAATGGTAAATATTTTACACATGAACCACTTGAAATTTGAACATTATGTTGAATAAGTTGAGTTATCAGAATGGTGATATTTTAATTTATTATAAAAGTGTATCTGTCTTATATAAGTTACAACAATGCTACTGCTTTTACCATCCTTATTTTATTCCTTAAAACTGAGTTCTTGTTTTACTATTGTCCCAAGATATTGTTAATGAAGTCTAAGGAGGATATAACGCATGTATAAGTCCAGTGGACATCATGTGAAGCAAAACATTTTAAAAGGGAAAGGTAAAGAATCGTAGAAAATGACCAACACTTTTCTGAAATTATTAAAAAGGGATTTAAAATTAACAATAATCAAATTATTTTTATATATTTAATACAAAATTAATTTAATATTTCATAACTTCGTTGAATTGAATCTCAACGTTCTTTAATCCATTTTCCAAAGCTGCAACTAAATATAATTATTATTAACACCATGGAGTTAGGTCTCATATATTACATTGATTTTTATTTTTTTGAATATATATTCGGTGTGTGCTCATAGTATATCAACAATGATATACACTTTTTCGTTGGAAATACGATCCAAAACGGACAAATATAGTTCAATATAGACAAATAAACATAGATAAATCAAAAGAACACACTTACAGTCTCTAATTTTCGGTTTGAACCGTCTTCAGGAGAGATAAGAGGGAAACCAAGCGCACTGGTTCAGAGACGGTTGGAGTGTAAGTGTGTTCTTTTGATTTCTCTGTGTTTCTTTGTTTATATATATATATATATATATAAACCAAAGAGTTCTTGAGCATTTTGATCATAAACATACAACTCCTGATTATATGCTGACGTTTTGACAAAAGTTGTTTGGCATGTTCAATGCTAAAAAACAATTTATTAACGACATAAGTAAAGCAAGATAAATACATCCACAGATACCAACCAACAGAAAACAAACTAAACAAACAAAAAATTGAGTAACAAGAGAACCACAAAAGGATCTAGTGTTATTATCATAGAATAGAATATTATAAAATATTATTATTAGAATAATAACACTATGTATTTTATAATCCCTTTGTGGTTCTCTTGTTACTGAATTGTTTGTTTCTTTGGTTTGTTTTTTGTTAGTTGTTATCCGTGGATGTATTTATCTTGCTTTACTTGTGCCGTTAAAAAATTGTTTTTAGCTTTGAAAATGCCAAACAACTTTTGGCGAAACGTCGGTTTATAATCAGGAGTTGTATGTTTATGACCAAAATCCTCAAGAACCCTTTGGTGAATTTGAAATATCAGTGGTCGTGAAACTATATCAATATATATATATATATATATATATATTAGTGTATTTAGGGAGCAGGCCTTCATCTGTACAAGTTTTGTTGAAACCTATGCCTATTTCTAGACATTTTTTGTACAAAAATAAAAATTTTGGAGAATTGATATATCTAGTCCCGAACTCTCGGAATCCAGAGGTCAGAAGATGGGAGAAATTAACCCGAAAAAGTGTGAAATTAGAAATAGGCATAGGGTTCAACAAAACTTGTTTATATATATATTCTGTCTTCTTGTAGATGTTACTTCATTTGAAGTACTACTGATAGTTGTGATACTACATTGTCTGAAGCTTTATTTGAAATGTATTTACTCTTACATTTTTAATGTCATTATCACATTTGTATGAATAATAGGATTTTAAAAGTACTAAAAGTATTTCAAGAATACATGTAATGCTATTTATGAAGAAAAGTTATTTGTTTTAGTTGTCCACTGCCGTTCCCCTCTTCAGCTCATGGGTGATTCTTGTGTGCGCCTCTTCAGTTGAGTGGCTGTACATAGGTAGAGTTCTTGGAGGCACTGCGATTGGACTTGTTTCAGTTGGTGCACCTACATATATAAACGAAATTTCTGATACTCCAAACAGAGGCACTCTTGGCACATTCTTCCAGCTTCAACTCGTCTTTGGAGTCTTTATCCTTTATGTATTTGGTAAAATTAATATAATCCAATTAAATTTTATAGCTTTATTTGATTATTTATTATTGTTCATGGTTTGTATGGCAAAAGCTTATTATAACTCTATAAGATAATATATAAGTAAACACGTGAATAACGATCAATGTTCAAACGACAATAAGAAATGGGAAAAATACTAAGATCTTTCGACCACAACAAGTGGTCTTTGTTGTGGTTAAAAGATCTTAGTATTTTTTTCCTATCTCATATTGAGGTTAATCATTGATTGTTATTTCACGTATTTATGTGAAATATTATCATATATATATACATATATATTAAGTGCAATGTCAAAAAAAAGAATCACTGGCTACAGAACCATATATGTTAGCGTTAAGCTATAACTTAATAAAACGAATGTTTAAACTTTGACACTTATGTCTGATAGAAGACAAGTTTTTACTTTACTATAAGTAAAGTATAGTGATCGTTTTTGACAATATCAAATAACGTTTTAAACGATATTTCAATATTTTAAAAAATAGTGGTATGAATCCAACTATAGGTCATCAATATCGGTAAAAGATATTCATCAAGAATAACAAAAAACAGACTAAATACATTATGCTCAGAGTATAATTCAATTATACGTATGCGATAAATAACTTCTTTCCCAGACTGTTCAATAGACATATATTACAAATCATTTGACAATGTGGATCACAGAACCAAGCGAAATTCTACTGACCCATAAAAATAATGTTCAGTTATTAGTTTCTTTGGATAACATAATTCAAAATGAGTTGTGTTGTGGAGATAAAAGTTTTTAATAGCGATAAAACCATTTCAGCCAGTGTATTTCTATAAAAAATGGGACGAAATTGATCTTTTTTTATCTTGCAGGTCATCTGGTTCACATTACATATTCAACATGTAATTGAAAATAAAATTGATTAAAAGTAATTGTTACAACTGCATTCCGTATTCATTTCAAATGCAAATTAACTTTCTTTCAATATTATTGAATAAAGTAGACTACAAAATTAATGTAAATTAATTCAACTTTATTTGAAATATGATATGCAAAACACAATATGTTTTTCATTATTTATTGTTGAAATACTCGATTTTTAATAATCCAGGCAAACGTTCAGATATATGACCTAAAAATTATGGTTTGATATCTCCATAACAAAATTTTTAATTTGTTTGACGACCTAAACGTGCGGCGTCACTAGTGCTGGTGTGACCACAACGGAACTCTGTAAACCACTTCTTAACCATTGAAATCGATGGTGCCGAGTCCCCGTAGTATTTATCAAGTCTTTTGTTAGTTTCAGTGATGGATATTTTACGTAAAAAGGAATGCTTAATCAGCACACGAAATTCACTTTTTTCCAATTTCGTAAAAATACACGAGGTTGTCTGCTTTCAATGACTATCGAACACCGACTGCACGTGGTAGCTGGCTCATAATTAGATAGTTGTCCACTAATAGATTACAGATGACTGTTGCATTTGGAGTAACTGCGCGGGAAATTCAAAAAGTCACTGACTTATCAATCCGCACTCGTACACCGGTGATCAACTGTTTTTGGATTTAATTAAGTATGATAGGTAAAGCCCTAAGCTTATTTATACTTTTAGAAACGAATTTTTTTTTCAATATAACAGTATATATAAACAGATTTAAAACTAAATATCCTTTCAGTACTAGTTAAGCAAAGGGATTACTTGTGTGAGTCTCAGTGGACATACATACACTTCATACCTGTTTGAATGCTCTAATGAGTTGTTATTTATTTTACCCAGAGGCCTTTTAATCCTTCAATTGAGAAAGACGCCTAAACTTTCCTCATTTTGCCTAGTTTCTATATTGAAACGCATTCATGATAGCTTATGCTATAAAAGCAAAACTGTCAGTTTTGAAAAGTACTTTTGAAAAAAGAAGAGAGAACTCTTCACAGAAATAACAAATATCTGGTATTTTTGTATCAATAAAATATAACTAATATACAATTTTAGAAAAAAAAATTACTTATTTCGTAACAAAAAATACACCTCTGAACAATTTATTGATCTGCCAATGTACACAATACATTTAGCCTTGTAATACATTAAAAAAAGTTGTATGTATTGCTTAATACAATATAATATGAAAAGTATTCAGATAAGTACTTGCAAAAATCATTTTCTTCGTTTCAGCTCTCAAAGAAATATTAAATCACTTTTGAAAATATATATCAATTGAGCAATGTACTATGTTTTTCCAAAGAAAGCTGTTTAAGTGAAGTTTAAGGCACTAAATAGCAAATTAATAATTTTGTGACTGATACACATTAAAAGGGAAAAAAAGTTTAATCCGAATAAAAAAACACAGCATCTTTTATAAGTGATAACAATTTATTTGCTTTTTAATAGCTGTAATCTAAGCACAAGATTGGTTTTTACAAAACAAATAGCTTATAAGAAAAATATGAAAGAGTGAATGAAAAAAAATTTTTTTGATACCGTCTTGTATAATTTTTTCTCACATATTCTCACTGAATAAGTATGATATTGCTATGTGGTAACGAAAGTATAAGGATAATTGAAGAAAAAATTGAGGTTGAGAGTTTGACTGACGCACACGTTTGAGATACAAGGATATCATTTTGAGTTTATATAATAATGTAAAAAAGAAAAAAAAGTTTTACCTAATTTGTCATCCTATTAGAAATCAGGAAGAACGCATACCCCTCTGAGTAAATCAGATGCCGAAATATTAAAATATATTTTTTTGTTACTATTCGTTTCCTTCCATTATTTATACTTTCTTATAATATAAGAAGTATATTTATACACTTCTGTTGTTTAGCCATATTTAATTTTATATATGATTCAACCACAATAAGAAATGGGAAAAAATGACTACTATCTTTCAACCGTAACAATGATCTTCTTTAGAGTCAAAAACCAAACGCAGAATGAAGACCGCTTGGTGCAGTTAAAAGACCATAGTCTTTTTTCACCATTTTTTATTGTGGTTTGATCATTGATTGTTATTTCACCTGTTTATTGTGAAATCTTGTTATATATATATATGTAGCAGTTTGCTTCTCAACGTGAGTACTTCGCACTTCTTCCCAATGACGACGGATGTCGAAATATCGAAGTGAGTTCTGTAGTGTCTTTCTGTGTTCTTTTCTATGTGTTAAAGTATATATATATATATATATATATATATACCATGATAAACGAAAAACGGTCCGGCAGGACAGATAACAATTAAAATAAGCAGTGACACATAAACTGAAACACAACAAAGACTCACTTTTCAATATTTCGACCGTAATGGCGGTCGTCCTCAGGAGAAGAAGTGAATTGACGGAGGGACGACAGTCAACTAAAGAACTCACCGGGTGAGGGCTAAAGCAGTGCTGCCGCAAAGGAGACAAATAAAAAAGGAACTAAGAAGTCGAGAGCAAAGTAAAAAAATAAATAAATAAATAAATAAATAAAACTGACGGTTTAAATTCAAGCCAGGTTTCGAGCGTGCCCACAGGAGCCAAATGTGGGCTTCCTCAGAGATGTTTTTGCTTTATATACTTAGGATATACTAAATTAGAAAGATATATGTTAATATAGTATATATGTTCATGATTATTAAGTTATCTGTGTTATTGAAATAGTTTAAGCTATACCATTGTATTTAAATATATTTATTTACATTAGTGGACTGTTTCAGGCCTGTTCGGTGACGTGTTCCGCTTAACACTTGCCTGCTGTGTGATCCCCGTAATTTTCTTTCTTTTATTTATTTGGCTTCCGGAGTCACCTGTCTGGCTGGAAAACCAAGGGCAAGCAAAGTCCTCAAGAAAAGCCTTGCTTTGGCTTCAAGGTCTGCCAACTGAGTCTGACTCAGACGTCCCATTCATTTCAAACACCCCTGTAGACCATGACTCCATCATCGATATATTCAAAGATCCAGTTACCAGGAAAGGCTTGTCCATTAGCCTTGGGTTGATGTTTTTTCAACAAATGTCTGGTGTCAATGCTATCGTATTCTACACGGCTGATATATACAAAATGTCTGGCAGTGAGATGGATCCCTTCACAGCCTCTATGATCACATCAGTGTTTCAGGTACATCAGTTTATTCATTTCTACGTTTTTTTTAAATTAATAATATCACAAATAAAGAACATTCAAAAAAAAATTATGTCGAAGAGATATTAGAGATATCTCACATCATTGTAACCTTCACACATCACCTCTCTCTTTGTAAAATAATCTCTAATGTAATACATAGTTTTTCTGTTTCAAAATTGTATACTTCTGTATATGAAAAAGGTTTTATATAATAACCGAAACATTGACAATGAAAGTTCAATTTGAATTTGAAGAACTGACCGCGTCCTGTTAAACTATAACTTTGTTTTTATTTCAACAATATATATATACAATTAAAAGAAACGGTCCAGCGGACTTTTTTAAATAAAATAAATTCAAAACGAAGGAAACACACAGAAAGACACAGACATAACTAACATCGAAATATCGAATTTATTTTATATATATATATATATATATATATATATATATATATATATTATATATATATAATTAAAGTTACAGCTAGAGAATACAAGAAAAAGGACGAACACTCACGAATCTCGATAATTTCGGCGTCTTGCCGTCTTCAGGAGAGTAGAAAGAAAGAAAATAAAAGGAGAAAGAATGAAGGAACGGAGACGTAAATGCGTCCACTGGCCGAACTATATATATATATATATATATATATATATATATATATATATATATATATATAGTTCAATATAAACAAAGAAACATAGAGAAATCAGAAGAACACACTCACAGTCTCTAATTTTCGGTTTGAACCGCCTTCAGGAGAGATAAGAGATGGAAACCAAGCGCACTGGATCAGAGACGGTTGGAGACCAACAGTGTTGCCGCATGTGCGCCCGTTCACAGAAAATAAGGTAGACAGGAATCAATTTATAATTAATTTATAATTTATAATTACATTAAATTAATGGAATATGAAAACAATAAATATATAAAAAAGAAAAAATTGAAAAAATAAGGGAAATTGATACAGAGAAATTGATACATAAACAAAAGTACTGACTAAGCTATGGTAAAATAAAATAAAACTAAGAATACAAATAATAATAACAAATGAAATAAATTATTTAAAAAAAAAGTGTGAAAAGGCAAGGAACTTTTAGACATTATCGCTTTAGATTGAGGCCAGGTGCACTGCGCGCACTTAATAGCCAAATATGGGCTTCTTCGGAGGCTCGTAGTGTGAGATCTTTGCAGTCAGGGGGTATTTGTCGCAGAATCTGTAACCTGTAGCACTCATTAAAAGGGAGACCGTGGCTATTGGCATGTATGGCAATGGGAAGATGGGAGCGGCTATTGACTGAAGCTCTGTGATTGTTCATACGGAGACTAAGCTTGGTGGATGCTTGGCCTACGTAGAACGAATCACACTTGGTACACTCCAAACGGTACACACAGTTTTTGGAGGTACACGAGCAGTCAGTTGCAACAGGATAGAGGGTGTTATGGGGGGGAGCTGTGAAGTGTGGTTGGGGATTTATAATGGGACACGTGAGGCAACCTCGACGTCCGCACAGTTGCGCTCCAGAGGGCAAACTGTTTGCCCTCGTGGAGGTTAGCTTCCTGTGCGAAGGAAAATTGCCAAGGTTGGGAGGACGTCTGTAGGATAGGCGTGGCGGATTAGGAAATGTTTTGGAGGTGGCTGGGGAAGAGGATATGATATGATCATATAAGTTCCTTGCCTTTTCACACTTTTTTTTTTAAATAATTTATTTCATTTGTTATTATTATTTGTATTCTTAGTTTTATTTTATTTTACCACAGCTTAGTCAGTACTTTTGTTTATGTATCAATTTCTCTGTATCAATTTCCCTTATTTTTTCAATTTTTTCTTTTTTATATATTTATTGTTTTCATATTCCATTAATTTAATGTAATTATAAATTATAAATTAATTATAAATTGATTCCTGTCTACCTTATTTTCTGTGAACGGGCGCGCATGCGGCAACACTGTTGGTCTCCAACCGTCTCTGATCCAGTGCGCTTGGTTTCCCTCTCTTATCTCTCCTGAAGACGGTTCAAACCGAAAATTAGAGACTGTAAGTGTGTTCTTCTGATTTCTCTATGTTTTTTTGTTTATATTGAACTATATTTGTCCGTTTTGGATCGTATTTCCAACGAAAAAATATATATACATATATATATATATATATATATAATAGAATTTCAAAAAAACACACGGAAATGAAATCACTGAAACCCACTACTGTTTTCCAGATGACAACACCATCAAATATAGTAGTGAGTTTCAGTGGTTTTCATTTCTGTGTGTTCTTTTGAAAATTCTAGATTTCTCTATGTTTCTTTGTTTATATTGAACTATATTTGTCCGTTTTGGATCGTATTTCCAACGAAAAAAAGTGTATATATATATATATATATATATATATAATAGAAGTTTCAAAAAACCACACAAAAATGAAATCACTGAAACTCACTACTGTTTTCCAGATGACAACACCATCAAATATAGTAGTGAGTTTCAGTGGTTTTCATTTCTGTGTTCTTTTGAAAGTTCTAGTTTATTGAGTTTGAAGAATCGTTTCATCTAATTGTTATATATATATTGACGGTTGACTGTCGTCCCTCCGTCAATTCACTTCTTCTACTGAGGACGACCGCCATTACTGTCGAAATATTGAAAAGTGAGTCTTTGTTGTGTTTCTGTTTATGTGTCACTGCTTATTTTAATTGTTATATATATATATAACAAGATATCAAATAAACACGTGAAATAACAATGAATGATCAAACCACAATATGAAATGAGAAGAAAAACTAAGATCTTTCAATCGTAACAAGCGTTCTTCGTAAGAGTCAAAACCCCAACTGACTCTGACTGACTCACTCCAAGTAACTCGATTTTAACTTTAACGAAGACTTCTTGTTACCGTTGGAAGATCATAGTCTTTTTTTCCCATTTCATATTGTGGTTTTACCATTGATTCATATATATACGAGTACAAAACTAAAGTTTGTCACGACTCGGTCAGTTCTTCAGGTTCAAATTAAACCCTTATTGCCAAAGTTTCAGTCTTTAATTAAAACCTTTTTCATAGGCTTACAAAACAGAGTAAATATAAAAAGTAATTCAATAATTCAAAAATCAAACATACATAACAGTGCAATTAGTGACATTTAAGAAATTACAATAGATTTTGACAATAGTTTAGTGTGAAAACTTACAGAAGTATAAATTTTGAAACAGAAAAACTAAGTATTACAAAACTAATTATTTTACAAAGAAAAATAGTCTGTGGATTTCGACAACAACTGTAGTTTGAATGAACACGTGACACTGAACTGAAATAAACTAGCATATTAACCAAATTTCACCAGACAACCAAAAAGTCATTAACACAATTTTTCATCTATCAACAATGTTTAACGTAACACACCCGAATAAATACTATTTAAAATTGTATTTGAATTATGGAAGTTAATCTGTTAGTTAAAGAAATTAAGTATTTAGTTGGGCTATATTCTTACTTATTCCATATTCTAAGGAATAATGGAAGTATTTACCTCAAATAAACTTAATGTCTAATATTTCTTAGCATATGAAAGAGTTAATATGATAACTACAGCTGGATTGTATGATCTGCTATTTATCTTCTATTATATCTCCCAACAACCTGGTAGAACTGGTAAACTATGTTTATACACATATATTCATATATATATATGATAAACCCATTTATTAAGAATTCAAGATTTGTTCTCAGTTAGATATATATTAAATGGTATAACTGAAGACTTCAAGAAGTTGAATATTCAACATAAAGTCACTTAACTATTCCCTCTGAAGAGTTTCTTAACTATGAAATTATATATAAAATTAATTCTCTTGCAGACAAATATGATTTAAACATGCTTTGAAATTCTAAACCAGTTAGCATCTTGGTCCTTATCTTGTTCACCTAAAGAGAAATAACTCTGAAAACTCAAGGAAGATGTGCTTATAATGATTATTTGATCATAATTATTTCTGTTTAGTTACTGTTCTGTTAGTAGGATATCATAATCTAGAGATGATTGTTATGTTACTATGAAATACTTAATATTTAGTTACATTGATTAATCAAAATATTTGTAAATTTCTATTATCTTTATTAATTTTGTAATCATTTTTATTAATTTTTACATAGTATTATTATATAGTATATATATATATATATATATATATATATATATATATATATATATCAATATAAACAAAAAAACATAGAGAAATCAGAAGAACACACTTACAGTCTCTAATTTTCGGTTTGAACCGTCTTCAGGAGAGATAAGAGAGGGAAACCAAGCGCACTGGATCAGAGACGGTTGGAGACCCAACCCAACACTGGGTCTCCAACCGTCTCTGATCCAGTGCGCTTGGTTTCCCTCTCTTATCTCTCCTTAAGACGGTTCAAACCGAAAATTAGAGACTGTAAGTGTGTTCTTCTGATTTCTCTATGTTTCTTTGTTTATATTGAACTATATTTGTCCGTTTTGGATCGTATTTCCAACGAAAAAATATATATACATATATATATATATATATATATATATATAATAGAATTTCAAAAAAACACACGGAAATGAAATCACTGAAACCCACTACTGTTTTCCAGATGACAACACCATCAAATATAGTAGTGAGTTTCAGTGGTTTTCATTTCTGTGTGTTCTTTTGAAAATTCTAGTTTATTGAGTTTGAAGAATCGTTTCATCTAATTGTTGTTATTCAATTATATTGTTTCATATAATGTTATAAATTAAATGACGTTATGTACTGAAACTATATAAATGAACAGATTGTGAGTATTACAAAACTAAATATCTACATATATTCTATTCTTGGTGTTCTGGACATAGAAAACCCTCATGCGAGTACTATACTTCGGGTTATAAAAGAATGGAAAATATTGCCCTCAAACATTTCAGATTTTGATTTTTAAAAAAAAATTGACTTTTTATATCATATCTTTTCATCTAAATTTAAAAGTTGTTTTTTATACTACTAATGAGGTTTACAAATAATCATATTTTTTTAAAGATGAATAATTAATAATAACAAAAAACCCATTCGCAATAAACAGATTTGAGTTGATGTTATATTTAGGTATACATGAGAGTGTAAGATTTGTTTGCAGGTAATATCAACGATGGTTTCTACTATCCTTGTCGAGCGCGCTGGCCGACGGGTTCTCTTGCTCATTTCCACAGCCGTCATGACTTCATGCCTGGGAGCGCTTGGTTTCTATATCTACTTAATTCAAGATCGCGCCATTCCTCTTCCAGGACTCGCTCTCCTTCCACTTATCAGCATTTCAACCTACTCGTTTGTAAGTTTCAGAACATAAAAGAAAATATATTTTGAAAACACCTTTAGTCATAAGTAATAATTTTTCTAAGTTAACATCATTATTATTGTACTTACATAGATATATTCGTACATTTAGGGTGCAAGTCTTCATTCATTCAAGTTCTATTAAAACCAACCCCTCTTTCTAATTTTATACCTTTTTTGATTAATTTTTACAATCTTCTCGCATATGACTTCCATAATTATCGGAACCAGATACATATGTTCACCAAAATTTATATTTTTTATTCTGACATTTTCCGTCCACCATCAACCATTTTCAATATTATTTAATATAAGAAGTTTTATAACATACATAAAACTATTACGAACTCTAAAAGTGAACAATAATTGAAATAAACTACACAATGTTAACATAACACAAAATCACAGTAAGGGAAGTTATCAAACTAAATAAACCACATTCACCAAAAAGCACACAGAAATGAAATCACAGAAACTCACTACTGTATTTCGGCAGTTGTTATTTGTCTTCGAAGCGACTCACATCTATCTTCCTGATGACGAGGACATCAAAATTTAGAAGCGAGTTTTTGTGATTTTATTTCTGTGTGTTCTCCTGTTTATAAATATAGGTATATATAAATAATCTGTTGGTTACTAGCGGTTGCGTCTACAACGTACTTGGTCTTCCTTTTTCTTTTCTCTTAAAGATGGATCGCCCGAAAATTTGAGTCCGTAAGTCTATTTCTTTACGTTCTGTGCTACTTATCTTCAATTGTGAACAGTTATTGTGTCCAGTTTAGATCGTATATCCGTTTATCTAGTGTATATATATAAAAGATCAAACCACAATATGAAATGGGAAAAAATACTAAAATCTTTTAACCGTAACAAGCTGTTTTCGTCGGAGTCAGAACCCATCTGATTATATATATGTATATGTATATATATAACCAGACAAGTTGCCGCCTGTTTCCCCTTTTTTCTCATCAGATTATAAATTTATTGAAACTCTTGTGTTTCTGAAAATCTTTGTTACGTTATATTTAATAATACAATTATAATTTATCATTTTGTCATATTAGATAATATGATTTTACATTGAAGCTACGACGCCATAAATTGTGTGAAAATTGATGATAAGTGAACGAGATTTGCTTGAATGATATTTGACTTATGATTAGAGTTGACAAAAATAGTTGTCGATAATATTTCATTGAGGACAGACAAAACTAATGGTTATATTGATTATTTGTTATCGCAGGGTCAAAGATGTATTTGTTCATAATTGTCGTTAATGCTACAGGAAATAGTTCAGTAAGTTGAACTTTAGACATTAAATAGTAATCTTATTTAACAAATTTAACATGGTTTTCTTATGATTTGAATGTATCTGTTGATTGTTTGAAGTATGACTGATTGATATCTCTGAAAGCCTTCATTTTTCTTCTAAAAATGTGACTAGTTATATTTTTAAAAATAACATATTTTTCTTCTTCTTTTTTGTTCACTTCATGGAATCGGGTTCGTATTTACTCTTAGTATGAAGTCAAAAACAAAAATGACTTATAGAAAGAAGTTTAATGATTTACGTAATAGAGGAGGAAGAGTTTTGTTGCAATTCACTGATCTGGACCATCAAAATAATATTCGTTTATAATTAATAGTATGAAGGTATAAAACTTTATAAATGTATATCATATATTAGCTAATATCTGATAACTATAAAAAAAATGGATGCCAATTTCATGCTTTGTTACGTTTTCAGAGAGTTTGTCTAATGTCCTGCATACTCTTCTGAATTGCTCGGGGAATAAAAAAACCAACTGGCCCAAACGTTTTCTTCATACCCACCCTATCCCACCAACCATCCAACAGATGTCACAACCCCCAACTAGGAATAGTTCAGTTTGTGAATTGACTCTCACATGATGTGACATTGATTGTAATATAGTCTATACTTTAGTCGGAAGCTTAGCCTGATGATGGTCTACTAGACCGAAATATGTCGTTGTTTTATTTAGAATAATATTTAGTTAGTAATTAGATAGTGTCAGATATAAATACATATTATCAGAATGTGTATATATGAAAGAAAAAGTTTGGACCAGTTGATTTTGTTATTCCCCGAGCAACTCAGAAGAGCATGCAGGACATTAGAGAAACTCTCCAAAAAGGTAACCAAGCATGAAGTAGGCATACAATTTTTAGAAACACACACATATATATATATATATATATCAGAATGAATATGAGAGCGGGTCGCCGCCCTGACTTCCTGCGGAACTCTTCGCCTCCTGATGACGACGATGGTCGAAATATAGAAGTGATTTATTCCTGTGTCTATCTGTGTGTTATCTAAGAAGAACACTACGCGCTCGAATAATCCTGTTTTGTGGAAACTTAATCTACAATTTTCAATAAGCAGTAAATTCTACATATTAAATGACTCTGCAACTGGTGAATAATAATATATACTAGCAACGTTGTTTTTTTGGGAATAACTCTGAATGTCTTGATGTTGTCTACAGGTTTTCAACATGGGAGCAGGACCCGTTCCTTGGCTCATGATGTCCGAACTAGTGCGGCCTTCTGCCCGAGGTTCTCTCGCAGCCCTCACTGCAGCTGTTTCTTGGGGACTTGCTTTCCTCGTCACATATTTATTCCATCCACTTACACGTTTAATCGGTTTAGGACAATCATTTGGTTTCTTTTCTTTATGCAACTTTTTTGGTTCTATATTTATTCTTTGTTCAGTTCCAGAAACAAAGAACAAAGATATTGAAACAATAACAGCCAAATTTGCGAAGAAAAAGAACTCTGATTACTTCATTTAAATTTATTTAAGTCCTAAATTCACACATTTAGGCTTCAAAGAGATGGAAAAGCAAATATTTTTTTAAAATTAAAAATCAACCCTCTCATCTTCCTTCATTTTTCTTCTTTAATTCATTTTGATAATCAGCTTGATACATTTCGAACAATCATTACTAGCAATGTTTGAGGATTTTAGTTTATTTTATACAAAAGCATGAAAATATAATTACAATTTATTTTTTCAACTGAGACTGTGATCATAAAACCAGTATCATTCTCATCAGAGTCTAAAAAAGAACATTTGAGACCAACTATGACCTACATTATTAGAAAAGACTTCAGAAATACAGGGAGATTCAAAAAATATCAAATCTGTAAATAACTTTAACTTAGAAAAAACAATATTACTATATGAAACAATAACAAAGATATGTTGTATTGGATTATTGTTTGATTATTAGGTTATATTTACAGAAGAACTTGATTTTTGAATTCGTGATAATTTATTTAAATAATAATTTGAATAACATCAAACAAAAAAAAAGATCAAAGGATTCTGAAAAATATAATTTATTAAACTAATTATTATTGTTATACTTTAAGTAAAAGTTGTTTCAATAATTGTTAAGTTTGACTAATAACATTAGTAGTTTGATAACGCATAGCTTGTAGTGAAATAGTAATTAACCTAAACAGTTATGTGTTCAGTAGTACAATAAAGATAGATGCTCCTTAACTCTAGTACGAAAGCCATTATTTCAGAAAGTTTAATTAGATTACTATAATTCCGTAATTTCCGTCCGTATTCCACGTGTATTTAAAACTCCTATCAAAATTACCGCATATTTAGTAGATCCATTAAGCTAGTTTTGTCTTTTAAAACTATCCTAGAACTATCAAATGAGGATTATTTATAGAAAATTATATTGTTTTTAATATATTCTAAAAATTATGTTCTTACTAGATTTTCAACATTTGTTGTTAAAGTCTATTTATATTACAGAATAAAATGCTGTATAAAGAATATCGATTTCGTTAATTAGTATTATTGTTTTGTTTATATTTATTTTCGATACAACTTTTTTTATGCATTTGTAATTTATTTATTGTCTTAAACATTTATATATAGTATTATCTATACTATTTTTTGTTGATCAATTCTCTTTATAAATATATATATTTATGTGTATCATTATTATTTTATTTACGAGGACCCAGGGGCACCTACCAAGGAGAGGCATTTTTAGGAGGTAAAAATATAAAAAAAATTATAAAAAGCTAACAAAGTATGTAGAATTCTATACCAATATGAAATTTTTAAGGTTTTCTTTCTGTTTTATTTGTAAAATAATTTTTTTAAACGGACTTTTTACAGTAATAATTTTTAAAATTAAACATATATTTTTTTTAATATTTTTTAGAACTAGTTTTTTTTAAACTATCTGTAAATAAGGTTGAAAGGTAATTGTATTTGTTTGGGTTGCCAATTAGTTTAATTTAAATTCTTTTTTATTATTTGAAGTATATGTCATTGTTTTGAAAAGTTTTTTGTTTTCTTTAATGATGACTATATATATATATATATATATTATATATATATATATATATATATATATAAGGACTATAAGAAGATGAATGTTAGAGACTAATGAAAGCAGTATCAATTTTTGATATAAAAAATAATTTGATATCATTTTTTATATATTTTATAGATTATAATATTTACATTTATAGACGTAAAACTTTAGAAAAAGTGTACTGCTCATATAACTTCTTGATGACATAATTAACAAACATATTTTCATTTATTTAGTAGCAGAAACAGAGTAAGTACAAGCTGTTATTTTATAAGCTTGAAAGAGAGTAAAAATAAATGCGTTTCCTTATTTATTGAAAAATTCTCATTTATAAACTAATTTTAAGTTTGTTTTTTACATAAAAAAAGTTGACTTGTTAACAAAAAAGTATTATGAATTAGATACACATCAATTTTGTCAATGCTCCATCATTATTATGTAGCAAAACAATGAATAGACGACGAGAGTTATCACAAAGACTCTGTCAATATAAATATATTGAGATTTCAAGTAGAATAGTAATTATTACAACTTATTCTTTTATCTATGTTTATTAATTTTATTTTATATATTTCAATTGTTTTAATTTAAATTGTTTTCTATTATTATCTTTCGTAAGAATTGATTCCTATTCCAATTGTATAACTATAACAATTGAGTTAATTTGAATTTACCGCACCCGACTCCTCAATGGAAGATAATTAATATTACCTCCTGATAATGGTGCCCAGTTAATAATTCTTCGAAGAAATCTATCTTCTAATCAACCCTTATTCTACATTCTATTTAATTATTGTGAAAGATGGAAAAAATGAAAAAAAAAAGTTAAAATAAGCTGTAAGTGAATTGTAGTTATCAATAACAATAATATACAGGAATATTTTGATACATTTATATATCT
Organism: Hermatobates lingyangjiaoensis; assembly: GCA_026182355.1. Classification (NCBI taxonomy): domain Eukaryota; kingdom Metazoa; phylum Arthropoda; class Insecta; order Hemiptera; family Hermatobatidae; genus Hermatobates; species Hermatobates lingyangjiaoensis. The sequence goes on from JAPFBL010000383.1 coordinate 201,290, forward strand.
TAAGTTTCTTTGAACACATTTTCAGAAATTGAGCTATGTCCAATTTGGGAGTTGAAACACCTGCTGGTAAGGGTTGTTTCAGGTAGTAGGGCATTCACCTGTGCTACCTTCCCTCTAAGTCAGGGGTAGAGAACCTTACTTGCAGTAAAGGCTATTTTAGCACCGTTCACTTCCCCAAAAAACCGCCACGAATGGATAAGCAATTTTTTATATAATAGGTTTATTGTAAAATCGTTTAATCTACCATTATATTCCTAGATCATCTAAATCTGTTTTACATCAGTGGTCACGGCACAGTGTTCTCACTGCCTTCGTTTATTACCTTTTTTAACTCAGGAAAATGATTTTCTAAAAGCTTAGACTTTTCAAGTCTGATTTTTTTAAGTCTAATTAATATTTTCAAGTCTAAATATAAAGAATTAATTTTTTTTATAATTTGAAACGATTTTTTTCAACAAACCACAGAAGACCGCAGTTCATGTTTCAAAAGACCATATGCGGTCTTAAGGCCACGGGCTCCCCTCGCCTCTTCAATTAATTGGATTGTAAACATTCATTTAGAAACGTCAGTATTTTTATGACAATTTTATTTATTACATTTCCAAATTTTTGCTATACTTCATCCATTCATGTAGTTACAATTTTTTTACTTTAAACAAGACACACTCACCTTCAGAATTTTTTTTTTTCAAAGAATACTTTATTTGCCTGCCAATTAGTCTTAATAGACGATTGCTAATTTTTTGTATAAGTAAAATTATTTTATTAATGGCACTGGTTATTCATTTTATACTTGAATACATTGAATAGAATACATGGAATATATTTTTCTATCATTATTGTTTTTGACTGTATTACATTAAATTCTTCATACATTTCAAAGCAATTAAACAAAACACAAATTATTTAAACAATAGATCCTCTATAGCATTACTATGAATGAAAATTATCTCAAACCTTTGCTATTTTTGCCATGAAATTAAAGCATTCTTTTTGTTTAACAGTAAATAAAAGTTATCAATGTACAATGATGACAAAGAAAAAGCAAAGAAGTACATCATTCGCATAAGTTATTTAAGAAGTTCATTTAAAGTGAAGAATATTAGAAGGGTGCCTGCATGAGAAAGTTGAATGGTGTATTCTGGATATAACAAGGAAACTTAGGGGGAAATATATCTGCAGAGCTGGGCGTCTGGTGCATTGCGACTTTCACCGTGCAGAAGTAACATGCTTTAACTAACACACTGGAAGACTTATTACATAATTCTTGAGTTTAGTTGACATATATATATATCAAAATATCTAAGTTTTAAAAACCAACTCACTCACAGATAAACGTTAGCACAAATACACACGCACACACACAAAGGACACACACACACACACACACATATATATATATATATAAACTCAAAAATTGTTATTGACCTCTTCTATTCTATTCACTGTTTTGTTATTGAGGGCTAGGTCAAATAAAAGAAATAAACTCCTTTCTAGGCCGACGTTGTTGGTCTTAACAAAAATGTGTGTTATTTCTCTATGTGAGTTGTAGATTGTTTTGATAAATGTATTATAGTCTTACTCTAATTTTAGCCCTGAAGATGATGTACAAATACATCGAAACGTCGGCCTAGAAAGGGGTTTATTTCTTTTATTTGACCTAGCCCTCAATAACAAAACAGTGAATATATATTATATATATATATATATATATATATATATATATATAGTTTACACAGGACAGAGAAAAACAAATAAAGACACACACAAAAGACTCACAACAATATTTCGACAGTCGTCGTCATCGGAACTATTTTATCATAATTACATATATATATTATATATATATATTTATATATATATAATTAAAGTTACAGATAGAGAACACAAGAAAAAGGACTAACACTTACGAATCTCGATAATTTCGCCGTCTTGCCGTCTTCAGGAGAGAAGAAAAAAGAAAATAAAAAGGAGAAGGAATGAAGGAACGGAGACATAAATGCGTCCACTGGTCGATATTTAGGGGGAAATATATCTGCAGATCTGGTGTTTATATATATATAAACTACTCCTATTGCAATAATCACTTAATAATAAAACGATTGAACCAAAAAGGAAAAGATTTAAAAGAAAAAAATAAATAGAAGAAATATGATCATCATTTACAATATTTAAATAATGGCAGGCAACAGAATATACTTTATTGCTATAGAACTATTTTATCATAATAATGGCAATAAATCATCAAACATTTATTTATATTAGTTATATTGTTATTTTACAATCTGCATTTTCCTCAGCATATGCCATATTGGACACTCGTATTTCTATTAAAAACAACAGTACATATATACAATATATAAATATTTGAACCTCTTGCTTAAATAATTGAATATTATATTAACTTAGTATGACACAAATATTGATTTGGTGTAACATTAGGGCCAGTTAGGCCAGTGAAAACGTGCTTTCTTCTGGAATTATAAATACTAGGTTCAATATCCACACTGTCCGCCGATTTATTCAAGCAAGAGGTAAAAATATCTGAACACTTTGTCATTCAGAGAGGACGATACGTCGTCGGTCCCGAGCCTGTACGATGTCAGATAGTCGTTAAGGATTCTTTCTATAAATACAATGCATTTAGTCCAAATTTTCAACTTTTCAATGCCAATATTCGGTCTGTATGTGTTCTCACTGCCACTAGAACATAATCTAACCTAACCTTGGTATAATGATTGTATTCAAATCAACATCTCATTTAATTTTCTCATTTAAAAATTTAGCACTCATATAAGTACTTTATTCTTAGTTGCTATTAACTTAAACACAATTCATGAAGCTATAAAACATTCAGTAATATCTAATTCATTCAACAAGATCTAACTCTACAAAATAAAAAAAAAATTACTGCTAACAAACGTACAGTCGTAAAAGGTGGAATTTACTGATTGTAGCGAACATAAATATGTCTAACCTTAGTGAGGATTGTGCAATAGTATATCCATATAAAAATCATAAAATGTTATATATGGGAGTAACAAGGTGTAAAAAGTGAAGGAAACTTCAATTACTCAAACGCAATAAAATAAACGTGGTTCAGTAGAAAAAGTGATTGTATATTCAAACAAAGTATAAATTATCCATTTTCTAAAAAAAAATAACATTTCGTTCACTGCTATTTGGAAGCAAAAATGTTGGAAGGTAGATCAATCTTATCGGTTGAATTGAGAAGTTGAAGCTGAGTGTAAAGATATGACGGGAGAGAAATGTTTACATCAATGGTCCAAAAGATGCTCGGCCTGATAGGCTGCGATAAGAAACTGAACTGTATGATAATGCACATCCTATCCCTCCCAGTGTACTGACAAGTATAACAAAATCAGGCATTAAAGCAAGTTAAATTCATGCATATTATTATTAATATTAAACATATAATTTACTGTCTTACCTCGCACACTGCTGCTGTAGCTCTCGGACCGGTTTCGGGTGTCAACCATCTTCAACAAGAACTGATCTAAGGAGCTTCTTGTTCTTGTTGAAGATGGGTGACACCCGAAACCGGTCCGAGAGCTACAGCAGCAGTGTATGAGGTAAGATGGTATATTATAGTTTTAATATTAATTAAAGCAAGTTACTTTCAAAACTTCCAAATAATAGTAATCCCTTAATCCTAACAATATCCTCCACAACCATTCCAGGAAATCCCAGAAGACGTCTGAAGAGGATGTGGCCAAGAGACTTATTACTATGAACCGTTCTAAGTGATTTTTTTTCCTACTTAGACCCACGCCAGGAAGTGTAGTCACTGGATTGGTTCTTCCCTCCTGTGTTTCCTCATACATCTGTGTTATCAGTGTCACTGGTAATGTAATACTTACATTGTTGTGACTTTAAACAAATAATAAAAAAAAAAAGTTACTTTCAATTCTATTCTTAATGCAGTACTATTGTTTAGGTAAAATATTATTTCATGAATTAAATTAAAGTATCTTGCAAAAACCACAAGAAAAAATAACTTCTAAACAACAGTGAGTAATTTAAAATTTGTAAATAAGATATTTCAACCGAAATAACTGACCTTTGTCAGACGATTACGATGACCAGTTATTTCAATCCATTCATGGTTAATCTTGAGTGAGGTTTTCTTTCAACTAATCAAAACTGCTTCAACTACAAAACTATAATAATGCTTATAGAAAATTCAGGGAACTCTCATGTGGAACCTGATCAAGACATCTTTCAAATTCTTGTTATCTATTTAATCACTTGATGACCTTATTACTTTTGATGCATTACTTTTATTCATATCAAACTGACTTACTATGCATTACAATCACATACATAGCTTTGTCCCTTATATGTTAAGAAAGTCATTGCTAGATGTCTATTCATATGTTTACATAACATTTATAGCAACATTAAATTTGATACATACCTTTGAAATGAACTTCATAATCATAGATATCCTTCTATGTTATTTAAGTTATAATTTCTTACGTTATGGACTTCTATTGAGCAAATTTTCTTGCAAATTAGTAATTTGAACTGATTGGTCACTTTGATTGCCTAAAATATTACGATGTTAATTTACAATTGGTTGAAATTTTTAAGATTAATAACTCATATTTTTTTCATTTATTTATTTGCATCTCATTTAATGACTTTTCTATATGAACATATTTTATTTTGTTATAATTTTATATAAAATATTTTATTTATTATGGTATCTTTTTTAATATTACATACAGGATTTTAACATAATATTTCTTATTACATCTTTCTATTTATTTAATTGTATACTCTCTTCTCACCCTAAGGTGGAAATAATATCAAAGTTGACAAGGAGACAACAGTCTTGGCGAACGTGTTCAGAGAAGAACGTTCTTCATCTACTAGTTACTAGAGGACTATGGATGTCAAAATAACCTAGTGAATTGTTGTATTTCTTTTTTTTTCTGTTATATTTGTATTATTTTCTTGTGTTTTTAATATTGTTAACTTTCCAGTAGCGTAGCAACCATTTTTGCACCCGGAGCGGTCGTAAGACCCCCCCCCCCCCCACACTTTGAAATCATTACCATTCAAAACTCCAAAACGTCCTGAAAATATTTATTTTCATGAAATCACAATCGAGATGCTAATGTTAGACTGCTGTCATTGGTCCCAGACCTATATCTTACTACAGTACCTGTATACATATACAGTCGTTATCAAAGAAAAGCAAACATTTTTGAAAACAAAAACATATTTATGATTCAAGCCATAAAAAAATTGTTAAATTAAATTAACTGGCTATGCAAACAGATATAATAAACTTCCAATCCCTTTAAATGACTAGTTTTGAGAAATTTAAAATAAATTAATTATGAATTTGAAAATATTACAGTTGTAAAATATAGTTGTAAAAATAAATCCGTTTAAAAACTATATTACTCACATAAAAGATAAAAAACAATTACGACCTGAAAAACTCATTTTATTATAAAGTTTGAGATTTTCATTAACTTTTTACTACTATAATTTTTAAATATTTTTAACCCCTCAAACTGCTGCCCCCTGGTACGTGCCACCCCCATCCCCCTGGAGCGGACTGCCCCCATCACCCCTTGCAACCCCACTTTAATCTCGAGTGCATTATTCTTTATGAATTCCTTCAACAGTTTATTTTCTTGTTCCAACGTCTACTATGATAAACTTTAATATGAATTAATAAATTTATTTTTTTTTAAATTTAAATATTATTATTTTTTATCAATTTAACTAAAAATTTTTTTAAAAAATCTTTAGATGGAGATATCTTAAGGAAAATATATAAATTAAAAAAACATAAATAAACATATATTTTATTTTGACATTACATCACCCGTTTTGGTTTACACTTAACAAAGAAAAGAACAACAATATATAATAATCACACATATATACAGTCAATAAATATATATTTATATACATAGAAAGAGAGGGAATCAGAGAGAGATAGCAATTATGAAATAGAAGAGTGGAAAAATTGCATCAAAATATATCCATATTAGGTACAACATATATAAATATTCACGTACACTTTCAGATGACACAGTTTTTTTTCTATCTTATAGTCTAACGTTGATTTATAACTATATTAATATGATGCTTAATAAATAACAGCAAACATTTTCTCTTAAGCTTATATTCTATTCTAGCAAAAATATATTTCAAAAATTAATCATTAAATCCGTCCAAAATAATTTATCTTTTCAAAAATATTTATATTATTAAGAATAATTCTACGTAAATTTAAATACATTTTTAGTAAACCAATTTTTTTTTGCTTTTTAATTTAACAAATGTATGTATACATATATATTACATTATTTACATATATATTTCTTCTGTAAGTTAATTATTTATATTTTTTTTATAGTGTCTGGGAAATAGTTAGATCTTAAATAAAAAAAGAATTTTTATTGGAAAATTTCTGGATGGGAAATGTGTATGAGTGTACATTGATTGTAATGTTTCTTCTCCACATTGAGATGTAGAAAAACATATATGATCTTTTACAGATAAAACAAAATTAATTTATTAGTCATTTTTTAAAATATGTGTCGTTTAATTTTTTAAAATCCTAAGTATTTTTCAACATAAATTAGAAATACTCTTCTGAAGAATTTCAAAATATGAGTGTATAATAAATTATAATATATTTATTACATATGAATATGTTATAAAGGGTGGAAGTCACTTTGACTTTCACATAGGGACCAGCTTAGTTTAATTGGTAGGTCCAGGGTTCGATACCCACCTGGCCCTCGATTTATTCACATGGGAGGTAAACAAATCTAAGCATGTTGTCCTTCGGAGAGGAAGTCAAACAGCCAGTCCCGAGCCTGTACGATATCAGGTACTTTACTGGCGTTAATGATTACTACTCTAAATACAATTGAGTTAGGCAAAATTTAATATTTTCAATGTAGAATCAACATTTAATGTTGCTTGCTCATTACTCAAATGGGAGGCAAATCCATATGATATTGGAAATTAGGAATATGTTTTTTTTTTCAAAATTTCGATGTAATATCATGGTTTGAAGTGTATGAAATGCTGTTTATCATCAGAACAAAGTTCACGTGTGATCTTAAACTTAAAAAAAAAATACCAAAACTCTGAGTAAATATGAAACAGAAGATCTGGAAGGACTACACACGACTATACAGTAAGGTAACATATTATCTAAATCGTTGACACTCAATGTAATAAAATAATTTATATTTATGAACTTGTACTGTTGAAATATTTTTAAACTCTATAGCAAAAGCATAAAAAAACTCCTGGATAGTCAGGTATATGACTTTTATATACCTTTCAGGTATTTTCTCATATTGCTCAAAGTTTCTTGAGCAATAGACACCATTAATTATTTTAAAGTGTTCATATCTATTTCTCAACTGCAACGAGAATGTAATAATAGTTGTGGTACAACTTGTCAGTTATCCCATATGAGTATTAATAACTGTTGTTATAAGTTTTATATTACTCTTACCAGTAGTCAAATTTTGAAATTTTTACAATGCAAATCTAACGCAAGGTGAAATTTTAATATGATGTTTAAAGTTACTTTGATTATAACGAGAAAGGGTTGCCCATTTAAGTATAATGAACAAAATGAGATGAAGAGTTTCACATATGTCAGTATCGTTAAAATGGAAATCGAGGGATATTGACAGTGAGTGTACGCAGCACCAAAGACACTTTAGTATGACACCTGACTAGCTCTGTTTCCTTACTACTAAAAAATTAAAATACATTTTAATTTCATATTTTTAATATGAGGTAGTAAATAATTTTAATGCTGTAGCCTAGACAGTACAATCCTTTCAAGATCTAAAAACTATTATGTCAAAGTATCATAATATTTCAGTAAAGTAACATTTTGTACATTTGTACATTCAATAAAATAGCATGGTAGTTCTAAAACTATTATGTCAAAGTATCATAATATATCAGTACAGTAACATTTTGTACATCCAGTACAATAACATGATAGTTCTAAAACTATTATGTCAAAGTATCATAATATATCAGTACAGTAACATTTTGTACATTCAGTACAATAACATGATAGTTCTAAAACTATTATGTCAAAGTATCATAATATTTCAGTAAAGTAACATTTTGTACATTCAGTACAATAATATGATAGTTTTAAAACTATTATGTCAAAGCATCATAATATTTCAGTAAAGTAACATTTTGTACATTCAGTACAATAACATGATAGTTCTAAAACTATTATGTCAATGTATCATACAATGTATCATAATATATCAGTACAGTAACATTTTGTACATTCAGTACAATAACACGATAGTTCTAAAACTATTATGTCAAAGTATCATAATATTTGTGTCTAATAACTTTTCTTTCCTTTCTTAAGTAATTGCTTTTTCAATTCTTTCCATTAAAATTAATAAAATTAAAGAAACAATAACATGAAAAATAAAAATTGTTGCTTATAACAATATAAAAACAGCCAGTATACCTAATTATAAATTATTTTAACTTTTTTTTTGGCGTTTTAAAGATTTTTGCAAAAAAGAATTGTTTACAAGGAATAAATAAAATGAAATTAACAATTGATTTTAAAATGGGCTTCGAACTGAGCTCAAAAGAATTTTTCGCCGAAAAAAATACATCTCTGAGTCTCTTAAGCCCTCCCGACTAAGTTTCCTGTTCTTTAAACTTTTTTTTCCTTTAAAACTTTCTAATGAAGTTAATTGTATTTAACTCCTGATAGTTTGAAAATCTGATAATAAACGGATTCAATTATTTTTGGAATTGACTTTGAAAGAGAATCATTTCATTAGTAGGAAACTGACCTTATTTCTAAAATAAAATAAATGAAAAAATTAATAATACTGAGTTATTAATCGTACTCTAATTTCATTTTTCAGGAAGTGAAACGATAAAAAAATGGTTGGCGTTCTTTTATGAAATTTGAAATAATCTGTAACATCCTCTTAAAATATTTTTCTAAAAACCAATATTTTGAAATAGTTTATAAGCATTATACAGTGCTCAAAATCTTTCACTATTAATAAGCTTCAATAATCCAAAAGGAGGTAACTGTTGAAAAATTTTATAAACATATGTAACCATTGGTCAATTCAACGCATTTTTAAAGAATTTCCAATATAACTATATTTTTAACTTTTGTACTGCTAACCCGCTTTTTAAATATTTTCAAAACTTCTTTTCTTCCGATTCTGTAATTACTTTCCTGGCTATAAAAATACATTATATATACTTATCACTCTTAATAAATTAGTATATCGTATGTCCTAATATAATTTACACAACTTTAAATAATTTTAATGTAAGTGTTTATTGTAATTCATTTTATGTTAAAGATGTAAAATTAATCACAAACATAATTTATTGTTTTCGATCCGTTCGTTCTCAAACTGTTGTCCGTTCTGGTCCAGACATTGCGGATAACGCGGAGGGAATCTTAAAAAATGTGTTGAATCTTTTAGCAGCTGATTACTCAATTGTTTGTTTTTTGTTGAAAAAACGTTTTATTTGGAACATTTAAATTTCAAATTAACCTATTCTCTTAATCACGAAGATCCCTACCGAAGTGGTAGTTTGGAATTTGGAACGAAAATGTACACTTTCCAACAAAGATTGTTTGAAGTGGTGTGTTCACCACATTGAAATTAAATGATTCTGTTAATCATTACAATTCCGGAGGAGCTGTGAATTCATGGTTATGACCGAAAACCATGTTAATTCATCAATAATTACAGTGTGGTACGGATTACGACCAAGAAGATGATCTGGATGACTTATTTGACTTTACTGTGACTGGTCTACATTACTGGAACTTGCTGCAACTTTCAAGTTCCACTCCAGTCTGGATCATCATCATTAAGAAAATGGGTTAATCTAAAATCTAGGTTAGGTTAGCTTGCAGTGGTAGTCCCACTAGAGAACACACGTAGGCCGAGGAATGGCGCTTTATGATACCACACACAATGAAGATTTATTCTACAGTGGGAGCCCTAAATTTTGCCTAACTCAAGTGAACTTTAACGAGTACCTGACATTGTACAGGCTCGGGACCTACGGTTTAACATCTTATCCGAGGATCGACGTGCTCAGATTTATTCACCTCCCGCATGAATAAATTGAGGGCCAGGCGGGGATCGAACCCCGGTCCTATCACTTCAGAGGCGAGTACATTAACCACTGAGCTAACCTGGTCCCTTATCTAAGACCTAACTTTTCTACTTAGTTAGCAAAAAAATGTTTTATATCCAAAAACCAACAATTGAGTTATCAGCTGCTAAAAGGTTTACACTTTTTTGGGCATCCTTCCTGTAATCAGCAGTATGTGGACCGAAACGGACAACAGTTTGAGAACAGATAGTGAAAAAACAATAAAATAATATTAGTAAATTGTTTTAAATGTTTAATATAAAACGAAATACAATAAACGCTTAAATTTGAAATATTTAAAGGGTGTGTACATTATTTTGGGGTACCCTAGATAATTAATAAGCGTATTTCACTTTTAAATTATTCTATATTACATCTATATTATCCTAGCCTAAACAGTTTAGCATTATCATACAATCATTTCTCTCTATTTTTAATTAATTACATTACTTTTATACTTTTTTACACAAATTTGATTCAAATTTTAAATCACGGTAGAAGGCTAATTGGCACCCTGATGTCATATTTATTCTATATAAGATTAAATTAACTTTTCATTGAGTTGTTTTTTTTAATGTTATGCCTGAGGTGTGTTTTATACATGTTTTTTTTACATTTTTCAGTTTTTACTTGTTACGATCTGTTGAATTTATTTCTTTTATAATTTAAGACAAGCATTTTATTCAGTCAGTGGACTGAATACAAACAGCTTTTCATATAATAGAAGTTTGCAAACACTTGTTGAGAGCAAATTTTGCATTACTTTGAAATACGTTGTATTTTAGTTTTATACATTAATAAAAATCTAAAAGAAGGTTTTGAAGCCACTGGTTATGTTTTTAGCCAATAAAGATAAGTTTTACATGTTGTACCTCAAGAACTGGTTTTTTGAGCAATGAATCAGGGAGCCAAATTCTCACCTGCCTATTGTGACAAAATCAATTCTAAAATAACACATATTAAAAAACAGGCTATTCATAATGTTTTTCTAGAGTAGTTTTATTTTCACTTTGAAAGAAATTGATTATAATTAATATCGTTGGGTTAAACAAATGGCAGAAAATCAAGGAATTTTTAACATATTATAATGTGAGTCAATCAGTGGTTTTGAGTAAAAGAAGAAGTCCGGTAGACCTACTGTATGCATATAGACCTACTGTATGCATATTATATGTAATAGTGTGCAGGTAACAAATCTAGTATGCATATTTGTTAGTAGACCATCTTCGTTGGTCATAGTAACAAATTAGCAGGCTTTTTTTCTTACATAAAACTGATCAATTGCTTACACTAGTTTTTCAAACAATTTACAGTTTGAAATCTTTTCCTTCTACTAAGGAATGCTATCTGAAACATTTATTATGGTCAACAACGCTGGATTATTTATTTAAAAATATAAATAACTACACGAATTATGCATAAAAAAAGAAATATGTTTCAAAAAATATTTTCAAGTAAAAGAGACTATTGTATATAAAAAATATGTCAAAGTTAGATTGCTGAATTTCTTATATCTGGAAAGCTAGATCGACTCAAGCAGTACTATCAGTCCTTGCTATGAATAACTGTATAATAAATCTGTGGTTAAACACATCAGGGGTTATAATCATTCGATGTAGACACCCAAAGGTCTGTAAAATATTAATGTAAGTCCAAGAGGATAAATGGCATTTTTAAAGTCAATGCAAAGTATATAAGCATATAACAACTTATGGGTATACATATAACAAAAATGTCTCAGTAACCTGACGAATTGGCACTTACAATATTCAAGCATTATAATTAAAACATCAGGTACCATGTCCTTATTACTTTACCACAATGCCTTAGCATTATAAACTGTTATAATGCGTTTTTCTACTTTTAATTTTTTTGAAATTAAATTTAATCTCCTAAGATTTTTTTTACAACTTAAGTGCATAGCATTTAGTGAATTTTATAATCTTTTTTTCTGTTTCAAAAGGATAATTTTGTCATGACATCATGTTGTAAATGTCATAAACTTTTTTTTATAGTCAAATTCATATTTACCTAAAATCTATATTTCTTATCAATATTCACATGTATATAATTATCTTAGGGTGCTTAAAATCGAAAGAATATTGAGAATTCATGATTCACACAAATGACTTGAGCCTATTAATAACTGCTTAATTTACTGGTGACAATGTGACCAAAGAACCAGTAGATTGGAAGAAATGTTTAGAAAAATTAAGATGAAGCATTGAGACTAATAGAATTAAATCAATGCACAAATGAAGATTATACAGAAAAGCAAAAATCTTAATAGTATTTTCATAATTTTTTCCTCAAATTATAAAGTACTCAGCACAATTTTTTGTTGTTTTTATTATTTCTTTTGAAGAGGGATTCAGGATATTTTTTTATTATTCTTTTCATACCAGTAGTTTAGCGTATAATGCTTAATTAAAACCCTCGGTGTTTATTTATTACGTTATTCCTTGTTATGATTACTGGAGAAAAAAAACATACACAAAATATTGAAAGAATTTTAATAATTATATTATACTAGTGTATTATTTATTTTCGAAATATTTATCACATAAAATTATAACAATTGAACTTTTTACTTCAACAAACATGGCTAATTCCTTTTTTTGTTTATTTACAGCTTATAGAAAAGTCCCATATAACTTTATGATCTTTTTTTTATTTCTTTTTAAAAAATTTGACAGAAATACGAGTTAACCTCTCTATATGTGTAAAACACAATGACATATTCATTTTGTTTTATGGATGACGTTGGTAATAGTGTGCAGGTGACTTAAAGTGTTTAAGTTGTGGTCAATTGACACAGATTCAATTGCTAGAAATCAGAATTAAGTCACTTGCACACTATTATCTTTATCCATAAAACAAAACCAATGAATATGTCATTGTGTTTTACATACATATTTGCGGTTATAAACTATATCCTTTACTCTTTCTCCTCTTCTCATAATTCCGATTGTCATTTAATACCATTAAAAATTCATAAAAACTATAGTGTCAGACATTCATATTAGACAGAAATACAAGCTTTTGAGAAATAATGCTGTTTTTAAAAGAAAATTGATAGTGTTATATGCACAATATATTTTATATCATTAGTTGTGCAATCCGTAATTGTGTGGTATTTACTCATTCTGAGGTAAAATGGATAAACCAACTTAAGTCTCCACACAAATGAAGTTTTATTCAAACGTGTTCACTGACCAACCCGTCAGTACCGCATCCTTGGTGTCTTCCTGATGATGAACACAAAGTGTTCGAAACGCGTTGAATAAAACTTCATTTGTGTGGAGACTTTTGTTGGTTTATCCATTTTACCTCAGAACAATATATTTTATTTGTTAAGCTTAAATAGCCTTTTTTCTTAATAGAAAGTTTATTACAATCAATATGACATCTGTGAAACGAGAAAGACTAATGCCAAACATGGAGCCGGCCAGATCAGACTCTATAATAAACCTGCAAGGCCGAAATCAGTTTCGAGACCCGTCCTAGATGGCTGCATGAACCGACTCATATCTCATAGCTCATGAGCTATGACACCAACCTCCGTCAGTGTTGCCACCACATGTTATTATTTTAGAGAAAAAAGTTAGATTGCATTAAATGGTACACTCTGAAATATCACTTAAGCTATAGAGAAACTGAGAAAGTTATAATAGAAAGAAATTAAATATTATGGCAGCATTAATATATAAATAAATAATGACTATATATAACTTGAAATTGTGCGTGTATGTATGTGTGTCTCTCTCCCTCCCACTCACTCATCTCACATTCCAGTTCCCTTGTTGTGATAGTGTATGTCTATATGTATATGACTGAGACATGGAATGAATGAGAAAATTATGTCATAATTTACTACGTACTCTAACAAATGGTTTTTCAAATCTAAAAAAAATTACTGTTTTCTGCTTATTCCACTTAGTTTATTTTCCTTTTAAAAAGCATGATAATTCTTGAACATTAAAGTATAATAATTTTTTGTACGAAGCAAAATTACAGTCTCCAAGTCTTAACCAAAAGTCATTAAAATACAAAGTGAAATTAACAAGAAAATACGATAAAAGTTGAACTGTTTTATTAAAAGTAAAGCCAACGTTCCAAAGCTTATAATAAAGTGAATTGGTCAGAGATTATATTATTTTGTAATGATTTTTTTTTAACAAAGCTGAATCAATGTTCCAATATATACATTTAATTTCAAGTTTATTAAAATGAAGTTGTTAAAATTACAGATTTTAAAGTATATATTGTTTAAAAAACTGACCTTAGTATTTTTTTTAATGTAACTTTTAATTTTTATATAATTTCTTATTTATAAAATGGTACAGAAAAATAATGCAATGTCAGAGTTAATTGAAAAGACCTTGAATTTTATGGTGTATTTCATATGCATTCATATAAACTATATGAAACTGGTATCTACATGTATTTACTCTTTCATAAACTATTTCATATGCATTCATATAAACTATATGAAACTGGTATCTACATGTATTTACTCTTTCATAAACTATTTCATATTCATTCATATAAACTATATGAAACTGGTATCTACATGTATTTACTCTTTCATAAACTATTTCATATTCATTCATATAAACTATATGAAACTGGTATCTACATGTATTTACTCTTCCATAAACTATTTCATATTCATTCATATAAACTATATGAAACTGGTATCTACATGTATTTACTCTTTCATAAACTATTTCATATTCATTCATATAAACTATTATTACTTTTATTATTTATAATTATTTTATTTTATTAAATATTAATAATTAAATTTTATTATTTTATAAATTATTATTACTTTTCGTATTGTGTTTAAATATTAATATAATATGAATAGCATAAAAGTGTTCAAGTTACATCAGTCTACTTGTAGATATAACGATTTTATTTTAAAAAGTTTACATTTTTCATCTTTTTATTATGTTAAATTTGAATATGAAAAAATATTTCAGCTTTCCTTTTCAATTATTGATTTTGTGGAATAGATTCGATGGTGATTTTCTGAAATTATATGAAATGGATATTTAATTCATATACAAGTAAATCTATAAAGAAAGTGACTGTACAAAGAAAGGTAATTAATTTTTGTAATTACATTTTTACTTTTAATTGAATTTGGTAAGTAATAACGGAATGGTTATAACAGGGAAGACAGTATGAACTACTGTCGGTTGTTTAAACTTTGTACAAATCTGAAGAACGATGTCTGTTCAGGTTGTATAATGAATAACTAAAGATATTCTTTGTCAATATCTTTTTGTTTTCCTTATCGTTTTGAAAATTATAATTAAACTTTATCATCTTCTATATTGAATTAAAAATATTATAATATTTTTATATTATAATATATAATATTTTATATATTATATTTTATATATATAATATTATATAATATTTTTATTATAATATTATATTTCATTATAATATGAATGAGGAAATGAAATTCACTGACATGAGAAAAATCATTGTAATTATGCGTCTGAAAAATAATCATGAGCAAAAAAATAAAATATAAGATTATTAAAGCTAAGCTGATTTTTTTATTAATATATACAGTAAACCCCTAATCTCTAAAATTAAGTTTTTTGTGTTACCTTTCATAGAAGCCAGGAAACCAATCTCTTTATTTGAAAATCTATCTAGTTATACAACAGGACACTAATTAAAAATTATGTCTCGTTTCTAAATTTTTAAAAAACAATGGATCATACATAAGTGAAATGTTTATGAAAAAGATTCATATGATAGTCACAACTATAACATCAAATGACCTAACGCTTTCCAAATCCAAAACGCTTAAGACGTTCTCTTACGTTCAACTAAATGTTACTTTAAAAAACTTCACACCTCAATCTTAATGCAATTTTCACTCGTTGAAATCGACATTATTAAAGTGAATAGTGCATTGTAATAATGTCTTAGTAACAAATTCTCCTTTCAAGAACTTCGTATTTAAAGCAAAAAAAGTAATACTAATATTCAAACTTAAAAGTTATAGAAGCAAATAGTTTCATACTGTTGCAATTTCATGATAAGTAAATTCATTGTGAATTACGAATATTTATAATCTGAATATGGAAACATGCAATGTATATATATATAGTTCAATGTAGAAAAAAAAACATAGAGAAATCAAAAGCTCACACTTCCAGTGTCTAATTTTTGATTTGAACTGTCTTCAGGAGCGATGATACAAAGAAACCAAGCGCACTGGTTTTTGCACTTTTGATTTCTCTATGTTTCTTTTTCTACATTGAACTATATTTGTCCGTTCCGCTTTGTATTTCCAAATAGAAAGTATATATATATGTATTTATGAATTTTTCACATATTTCCCTTTTTTTATTTTTTTAGAAAGTTTTTCCAGTTTTCTTATTAATCCCCTTGTAGCATGAGATGGCATATGCAACAACTGTCTATAATTCACCAGTAAGGAGGACTGTTCCCTATATATATATGACTTGTTAAATTGTATGCCTACTTTTAATTTCACAACTTTTCTACTGAATCTCTCGATTTCTCTAATTCACTTTCTCCATTTCTGTGGTACAAGATAGATTAGTTGACCAAAGTTTTTATTTACATAGCCCGACATGTTTCGGGCTATGTAAATAAATTTATATTATATATATATATTATATATATATATATATATATATATATATATATATCTGTTTGGGGGTGAACAGATTATGGGTATCCAGTAAATAAAAAATAAACACTTACAGCTTTTAATTTTCGGTACAATTGTGATCTGCAGGAGAAGAGATAGGGACCCAAACACACTTGGAAATCGGTGGTTGCAGACCAATAGTGTTGTCTCCGATTCTCTGTTCAAGAAAAGTAAGAAAAATAAACTATGAATAAGTGAAGAATAAATGAAAATCTGAGAAGTAATATAAAACAACTTGGTGTTATGAAAAATAATCTAATACTAAAGAAAAAATGGAATTTATGAATAATTACACATATGAATATTATTAAATAGATAATATATATATATTAATAAAACATTACATGGAACAATAATATGTTAGAACGTTTACTTAAAAATATTTTTACTACAGGCAGAATGTAAAAATAAAGAAATAAGTAAGATATACAAATCGTTTCGTAAAGTAAAAAATTCTGAAACGTTTTCAGAAACTCGTAGTGTGACGTTTTTACTATCAATTATAACTTGTCTTAGAATAGTAGGTTCTGTAACCTATGGCAAAGTGCGTGATATTAATTTACTGCTTATCTATGGTTTGCCCAAAAAAGTACATCTCTTTTTTGATCCTTTTCTTGATGATACTACGAGTATATAAAATTTTATTATAGTATATTAAACGAAGTTGGTGTATACATATAATGTATATATCAACATATATATAAACATTTTACTATAATTAAATACACTGGAGGTAAATTAGAAAAAAGACTAAGATCTACCAACCAAATTATGTTGACCTCGTCAGAGTCTAACAGACACTTATATTCGTTAAACTCTGGAAAAACTTGTTTTCTTTGATTTTCTGATTTTATTACTGTGGCTTGGACATTCATATATATTTATGTACATAAACCAATTAAATGAAATAATCCCACGAACTAAATAAACTATATTGACACAAAGAATACACAGAGATGAAACAGAAACTCACTACTATATTTCGATGACCTTGTCATTAGGAAGATAGAAACGAGTGGCTCCGAGGACATCAAAATATAGTAGTGAGTTTCTCTGTTTTATCTCTGTGTGTTCTTTGTGTCAATATAGTATATATATATATATATATATATATATATATATATACACGAGTTCAAAATAAATGAATAGTAACACACAGATAAAGAACACACTTACAAATTTAAATTTTTGGGCAATCCGTCTTCAGTAGAAACGAGAAAGGGAGACGGATTACCAGAAAATTTGAGATTCTAAGTGTGTTTCTGTCTGTTACTCTTCTTTGATTTTGAACTCGTGTTGTGTCCAGTTTGCATTCCTTTCCCATTTTATAGTGTATATATATATATATATATATATAAAGATTTCACAGAACTACGTGAAATAGCAATCAATAAACAAACCACAATATGAAATGGGAAACCAAGACTAAGATCTTTCAACCGTAACAAGCGGTCTTCATCAGAGTCAAAAACCCAACTGGGTTCAGTTGGGTTTTTTGACTCTGACGAAGACCTCTTGTTACGGTTCAAACATCTTAGTCTCGTTTTCCCATTTCATATTGTGGTTTAATCATATATATATATATATGTAGATCTTGATATATATAATAATCATTTAGCAGGACTATGTAAATTCTTCAGATTCAAATTATTCTCTCATTGCCAACGTTTCGCGTTTTATTTTAAACTATTTTCAAAGTAGGAAGTATAAAATATTGATATAAAAGACTAAGTATTATATTAGGAATTACTTTACCAAAAAAAACACAGGCCATGAATGTCAATAAAACTGTCTAGTTTAAATGAACAAGTGAAACTCTAATGAAAACCGAAACAGTGGCAATGAGAGTTTAATTTGAACCTGAATAACTGACCGAGTCGTGTTAAATTTTTATTTTTTTTCTACTGCCGGTCCATACTTTTATCAATATTTATATATTTATAAATAATTGCGATTTATTATTTATAATATCTATTGGCGATGTAGTTTAATATTAAAATTTAACAGTATATAGAAACTACTTACAGCTTGTTATTAATTATATAAATTAATTATTCGAAAATCAAATATATAATTATGCTCTGTTCTTGAAATGAATATTTTTAATGCTGTTGTCTTATATTTAATCAAAATGAAGTAAAAATAATAACAAATTCAACATTGTGGAACATCTTAATTAGTGGAATATGTATTTCGCAAAATATAAATCAACTAATTAAAATGTTATGTTTCAAATAACAAAATAATGTTTTAATGAACAGGCAATGTAGTTTCTTACCATTCAAAAGAGTATCAATCCAAAACACCATCTAAAGTAAAAGAAATCTAGCAGTTTCAAAGCTGATTCCCATTTGACATATCTTTCTTTCCTACATACATTTTCTTCTACAAAAAAAAAATTGAAATATAATAGATCAATATATCCCTTGAAAATTAATTAATTGTGTCACTGAGAGGTGTGGAGAGCGTAAGTATTCCCCCAAAAAAATGTTTTGAACATTTTTTATGTCGCATTATACATATACAATCTTCTTTTTTTTTTTTTTTAAATAAATCATAATTATATAAACAGTAAATTAATTACAGAAAATTTCTTAAATAAATATCTATTTGTTTCATTTCATTTCTTTAATTTATTTAAATTACTGGAAATGGTGGTTCTTCATCTTAAAAGTTACTAGGTATAGCATTTATTTAAAATATATTAGAAAATATAAAGAGCTTGTTATTCAGACATAAGAGAATAGAAAAAAAAACTGGATCAAGTCAGCTTTTGTTTTGCATAATTTGTTTTTAATTTTTTGTATTAAATTATGATTTTTTATATTATTCTTAACAATGTTCGTAACCTAATCCACATCTCTTTGAGTACACAATTTTTTTTTCTCTAATAAGGAATTATTGTAGAGTACTTGTTTATTCTCATTGATATATAAAACTCAACTTTATTATTAGGGCTATATTGCTAAATATGAATTTTAGTTTGCAAACATTCAGAACAATAGCTGTATTTAGTTTCGTAAACAATAATTCACAATACTTTCTGTTGATTATTTTGTTTATCGTAAGACTAGTTTTGTCCGTCACTTATTTTATTTGAGAAAGCTTTAGTAAACAAACGTATCTAATTGGCGGCCTAAATGTAGAAGTTTCTATGCTGCTATTATTCTATTTATTTGGTAAAAGTAATTATTTAGCCAACATTGCATTATTATTATTATATATTTATCATCAGTCCTGTTCCTCCTTCCTTTTGCGGTCTCACCTACCCTGTCCTCACAAAACTTCTGTACTTCTTGTAACTATGTTTATCAATTGGACTGTTCTCACTATAATGCCATTGATGTGTGTTTACCTTCATAGCAATCGAAGCTTGCGTATGAATAACCACAGGTCAGTCGTTGGAAAGCGCAGTGACTTTCCTGTTGCAAATCATACCAGTTCTCAAGCACTTACTCGTATTTCTATCCTGGGAAAGACTCTGGGATTTTGGAATAGTATTTGCTCCTGGGCTTAACCTCAAACGTTCATCATTGTTTATAATTATTTAATTTTAAATTTATACTAATGAATTTAATTAGGAGTTAGGTACTCTTGAAGATGGGATCCAGACGGACCCTAAACCGGTCGAGCTTTTCTGTGACTTTACGAGGTATGACGGATTGTGTTATTACTAATTCTAATTTAATTTTAAGTTTATTATTATTATATTTTAAAACATGTTTATTTACTTTTTTAATTATAGTTCTTTCGTATTAGTTTTTTTACGTTTTTATTATTTTTTAACATCTTTGCTCTTATTTATGTTTCTTATTATTTATTTTAATATACTTGACTTCCCTCCATTTATAAATTGGCTACACTGATTATGTGTCTCTTCTATGTGACTTCACTTAAGTTTTTCTTGTCTTCAGTACTAATTTCATTATTTCCTAATAACATTCATAAATCAGGATTCATGTGAACAAAAAAAAATATTATAGACTGTAAAAGGAGCTTGTGTACATTATGATAATCATTGTTAATAAGAAGTACAAACTGATCTGAAATCAGACAATCCAAACATAGAACATCAACATTAGAGAGTATTTTCGTAATGGAACAGTGATTAAGACATTTTGTATTTTATATACTCGTAAATGAAAAACATGAAACTATAAAGCCCTAATATTAAAACACTTTGGAGTGCCTACAGTTTACAGTTAGAACATCGATTTATCAACCTACAGTAGAATCCCCTAAAAATATACCGTAACATACAAAATGCAAATTTGACAAAAGAACATAACTGGAGGAACAGTATTACTCTGAGTAAATACAAATGTCCAAGATATAAAACGGTTATAGAATAAGTATACCAATGATTGGAATAACACCTTAAATTCCCAATGAATAAATTTCCAACAAATACTTTGACAATAACATGGAAGAAAATTTCTACTTCTCAAAGGGTAACGAAAAATAACATGGTTCTCACATTCTCTTTCCTACAAAACAGGAATTTTGCATCTTCTATTCTACTGTACTGCTACTTTTATTGTGTTTAATTTATATTTTTATAAATTATATATTCTTATATATTCTTATATAAATTATATATTCTACGAATTTTGATTTAATAATCTAGAATACTTTCCAGTTGTTGATTACTTTTATCAATTATCATTTTTATTATTATTATTACTTTTATTTCAGGAATAATTTATTTTAAGATGACTTAAGAAAGCAACTATAAATCAATTAAGGACTTAACTAATGAGGTAATTAGTTGTTATTGATTAATTTTACATGTTTCAGATTACACCAGGTATATCAGTAAAGTTCTTTGAAAATTTTTCTTCAGTTGCTCATTTATATAAATTAATTGCATGATGAGAAATAAAAATAACTTCAAAAATAATTCTAGTTTCTAAGTATTTATAAAAATATGAATGTAAATCTAAAACATATTACAAACCTGATGATGCTTTAGGAAAAAGAAAATCTTAATGAAATAGGAATGGGACAGTTGCAACAAACGAAGAATTTAACTAGGATAGAAGAATTTGAAGACACCTGCTAATCGAAATTCCAACCGGCCAGTTTAAATGTTTACATTCTATTTAGCAGTTCATTATGAACTTTGAGTGTTATAGTTAATTGTTTAAAAAATGTTCAATAGTTTTTAAGATATTGTATATACGTTTTACACCCTGAAGATGGTCGATGACGACCAAAACGTCGGAAGAAATATAAGCATTGAAAGCAAAACGTATGTTGAGTTGATGTACCTAGTTCCTGGTGAATTTAAAAGACTCTTAAGAGATTTTGGGAAAGTTATGCAAGAAATTAATTAAAAAAACAATAGGCCGTAAATTCAATCACATACACACACGCACACAGACACACACACACACCACACACACACACACACATAATATATATATATATATATATATATATATATATATATAGTTCAATGTACATAAAGAAACGTAAAGAAATTAAAAACACACACTTACAGTCTCTAAATTTCGGTTGAACCGTCTTCAGGAGAGATAAGAAAGGGAAACCAAGCGCACTGGTACAGAGACGGTTGGAGACCAACAACTCCGTTGGAGACGGTTGTTGGTCTCCAACCGTCTCTGTACCAGTGCGCTTGGTTTCCCTCTCTTATCTCTCCTGAAGACAGGAAAGAGAAAAACAAATAAAACACAAAATATATATATGTATAAACCATATTGACACAAAGAACACTCAGAAATGAAACAGAAACTCACTACTATATTTCGATGTCCTCGTCATCAGGAAGATAGAAACGAGTCGCTCCGCGGCAGGCAACGACTCCTATATCCCTCGACTCCTATATATATATATATATATATATAAAATTGGTTTATATATCTACATATATCATTTATGAACTCCTGGAAATTATATTAGATCGTGGACTTGACTGTATCTTAAATTTTTTTTTATTTAATATTTTATTTGTTTGTTATTTTTATTTGCAGTTCGTTTTTTACATATTTTTAAGAGTTTCTTTCTTTAAATATTCTCGTTTATTTATTTTCGTTATTAATTATATTACTTACTCTTGTCTTCCCTCTATCAGTATCATAGCTACAGTGAATAGTATCTCTTCAGTACGACTTTACTTCAGTCGTCCCCCGTCTGCAGAGAGACTCATATCTATCTTCCTGATGATGAGGAAATCGAAAATAGCAATGACGCTTTGTGACTTCTTTCAATTGAGTTATCATTTAATAGAAGTATGTAAACAATTCATTTCTTAAGATGTTCGGTGTTTGACATAAGGTTTGTGATGTTTATATAGAAATTACTCAAGCAGTAAGACATTTGTAAAATGTTAGAATAAACTTTTTACTTATTTAATGCAGTATAACATTCTTCAACATTATGTTTTTCTCACCTTAGAAGTAGCAGTTCTGTAAAATTTCTAAATTCATATCTTAATACATTATTAATTTTTAAGATTTTTTTTTTTTTAGATTGATGTATCTAATGTATTGATGTTTAAGAGATTAGTACTGCTGCGAAATTCTATGAAACCCTCAATATTTTTTTGTTATAAAAATAATAATATTCATGACAATTAGTTTCTTTTTCTTATAACTCAAAGAAGAAACATTTAGTTTAGTTTTAGTTTTAGTTAGAAGAAACAAATTAGTTTCTTTTTCTTATAACTCAAAGAAGAAACATTATTTATGCTTATTAAGCGAAAATATTAAATATTTTGTTATATTATTATCAACCGTCTTATCAAAGTCTATCACTAGTGAAGTCGCCCGACCTATTTCGCAATGGCTGCATCATCAATGGGACTAATGTAACCTTTCAAAATCATGGATATAAATACCTATTTTAACTCATTGGTGCCAATATATATGCCTAAATTTCCTATCTAACAGTTTGGTTTTATTTTATTTTGTTAAATCTGGTTTTTTGTCTTTTAAACTTTAAGTCGTCTCTATCCTGTCCATCCTGCCGTCTTTTAGGCATATTATTTCATATATTATTTAGGCATATATATTGGCACCATTGAGTTAAAATAGATATTTATATCCATGATTTGGGAAGATTCATTAGTCCAATTGATGATGTAGCCATTGCGAAACCAGTCGTGCGACTTCACCAGCGATAGACGAGGTATGACGGTTGATAATAATATCTTATTTACCTCTGTGGCACTAACAATATGCATGAAAATATTAAAACTATTTACTTTATATTTTTTTATTTAAAAAATGACTTTCTTTTTAATAAATAATTAATAATAGATAATTTATTAGATATAGCTTGCAATAATTAATCACAGTATGTGTCAAACAATTTACTTAATTTAAAATTTGATTTCGATGACAAAAATAATTTCTAAATAACAACATTCTTTACAAAAATATATTGACTTTTGACATTTAGTTCCCTCTCACAACACATACTAGGCCATAGATATAAATGAGCAACAACGAAGCACTATCTTACCAAACAAAAAATGATTAAAAAAAGAAAAAATCCTAACGTCCTCTTTGATTATAAATATAATAAAAAAAAAGATATTTTTTATTGAATACGTACTTATTGATATAAAATATGACTTCTCTACTTAATATTGAAAATTATTTGATTCCATTGATTCATTATTAAAAACAATTACATTATTTGAGAATAGTGTAATGCCTCAGGTGTTTAAACGATTACAATAAGTTATTGCGATTAACAACAAACTGATTAACATATTCATTTTTTTAAATAATAATAACAATAATTCATAAATTAATAATCGGGTAATAGCATAGATTTTTTAGATTTACTGAAATGGGTAGTTATTATAGCTTGGGTATCTATAAAGCTATATTTTGAGTGGATCGAATAAAAGAAATAAAACTGCTAATATCCATACATTTTATATACAACAATAACTAAAGATTTTAAATCTGCTACATTGATGTGTTTTAAGTTGCTATTGTCTGAGCATTTTGCCCTGAAAACGACAAAAAGTTAGCATATTTATGGTAATGGTATATTTATGATAATTTATGGTGCATGAAATCACCATATTTATTTGATAGATGCATAGTCTTTTAGTATTCGAACAGAGAACTTTACTAAAGTTGTTAATAAGTTTGTTTTCAATTTTTATCCTGCAAGTTAAACTAAAACATTTGACTCAACATTTGTCACGCAGTATCAAAATTTGCCAAATGCCTATCTTAATGTATTTGTTTGAACAACAAAAAAAAATAGTAAGAAAGTAAAGAATTTTTCAAAATAATTCTTTATTATTATTATTATTATTATTCTTTATTATTATTCAGTAAGCAGAGATAATTACAGTCATACTAGTCCAAAAATAGACTAGTTGCATTATCAATCTGAATTTCTTAAATTCTGATTTATACCAAGAGGGAATGGGACAGAGGAGAGGTTATATCATCACAATGATTGGTATCAATTAAGTTGTTATGCTACTAAGTTTAGCCCATATGCAGAGGTAATATACTTCTTTTATTTTCTTCATCTTATCTCTAAACACAAAAAAAGTACTTTTTATTATTCGTTAACGTTATAGACACGATTTTTTTTTTACAAGGTAATAATTAAAATCCCATTTATTAACTTCAAACGTTTTTGAATTTTTTTTTTGTTTTTCCAAAATTATCCACCATAAATTATTCAATTATAAATCTAAACCCTGCATTTAATAAAAAAAAAATTGTATACATTCTAAAAAGAAAATCAATGATCAAACCACAATAAGAAGTGGGAAAAAAAGACTAAAATCTTTCAACAGTAACAAGCCGTCTTCGTCAGGTGTTACGGTTGAAAGATCTTAGTCTTGTTTTCCTACTTCTTATTGTGGTTTGATCATTGATTGTTATTTCACGTGTTTGTGTGAAATCTTTTTATTCTAAAAAGAATAAATAAAATTTAGAATAGTACCTTAACAAAGTATTATAACTTCTATATTCTTAGTGAATACATTAGTTTTCGGTTGCATTCTTAATAATATTTCCTTTTTTTCTATATATATATATGTATATTCGTATAAAAATATTTCACATAAACTTGTGAAATAACAATCAATGATCAAACCACAATATGAAATGGGAAAACAAAACTAAGATCTTTCAACCGTAACAAGCGGTCTTCATCAGAGTCAAAAACCGAACTCAAAAAAACCCAGAGTTGGGTTTTTGACTCTGACGAAGACCGCTTGTTACGTTGATTAGCGCATTTCATATTGTGGTTTGATCATTGATGTATATTCGTATATATATACGTTTTGTTAAATTATATGCCTATTTTTAATTTCACAACTTTTCGACTGAGTCTCTCAATTTCTATGATATACTTTCTCTATGTTTGTGGTACAACATAGATTAGTTGACTAATAATTTTTATTTACTTAGAACAGCATGTTTTGGTCCTCACTGACCGTTGATATGAGCGCCGAAACATGTCAGACTATCTAAATAAAAATTTGGCTCAACTAATCTATCTTATACTACACACATTGAGACAGTGTATTCGAAAAATTGAGAGAATCAGTAGAAAAGTTTAGAAATTAAAAATAGACATACAATTTAACAAGACATATATATATATTCCATTGTACTAGATATTTCAAAAGGCTTATTTATTTTAAGCAAGAAGTGATTTATTGTTCATTGCAATTCACCCATTATAAATTGTTCACATGAGACAAAATGTTTAAAATTTCTAGGTTTATTAATCCGTCACAATAATCTTTAAATTTTTGATTTCTTAAGATCTTATCTCGTATACTGGAGCTGATGTCATTCAACCTTTCTCGGGCTTTGACCATATTCAAGAGCAACTGACCAAAACTACTAACTCAATACAACTTAAATGTATGGTATGCCTTAAAACTAATAATTGAAAAAAAACAAGTTATTAGTATAACATTAGTGTATATAAAATTAGCAAATCTGATAAAAGAAAAATATACAAATTGAGTTATTACGATTATCAACGTATATATGCAGAACAAACAGAACGAATTCTAAAAAAAAATTACATATATAACACCTTAAAAATTATTAAAGTGATTCAAAGAAATCAAACTGTTAAACCACATAACTTAATGTGGACATGAACAGAAAGTATGGAAGATGAACAAGTTTGTTCATCTTCCATAAATTATGGAATATAAACATTAAATTTTTTTGATGAATTAAGACTTTAATTTAGTGAATAAGTTTATTCACTAAAAAACGGAAGGAAGTTTACACTAATCGAAGAACAAAATAACTAAACAATAGACGAGAAAAAAAATTAAAAAATATAATATTATAGTACAAGTAATTTCATAAATCAATAAATCAATTTAGAAAAAGGCGTTTTATTTAAATCAAGAATATTATAAGATGTAGAACCCAACTACATCAATAGGATAAACCTTTTGATGAAAAAGGAAATAAACATGTTATTAAGTGAAGGTATTTATAAAATATAAATGTTTTAGAATGGTGGAAACATTTTATGAAATCTAGTATTAAAATATTTAATCATTGATTCAGATCATTAGATATAAACATACGATTCTACGATTTTAATTATCTCCTTGAAGTTATAGT
The DNA here is from genome assembly GCA_026182355.1 of Hermatobates lingyangjiaoensis. Classification (NCBI taxonomy): domain Eukaryota; kingdom Metazoa; phylum Arthropoda; class Insecta; order Hemiptera; family Hermatobatidae; genus Hermatobates; species Hermatobates lingyangjiaoensis. The sequence continues at coordinate 228,800 of JAPFBL010000383.1, forward strand.
ATTTCCGAAACAGGTTGAACGACACCAGCAGCATTGGAGGTAAGAATTATTATACATTCCTTAATGTGACTTCTGCTATCTCTGGGATAATAACAATATGCGTATATTTTCTATGATATTTAATCACCCATTTGATATTAATACTGTTATTCAAAATATAGGACCATGTGTCCAACATGAGCAAACGTATTTTCCAAACTTTATAAAGTTTTATAAATATGTTCGCTTTAGGTACAAATGACTCTAATAAAAAATTTTCTAAAAACATATTTCTAATATTTTAAGAGTTTAATCAAGAAAAGATTGAAATTTTTGTTTTAATTTCTTAACAAAAAAGGAGTTGATATCAAGAAATGTTTAATTTTTTCCACATAAATACAGTTTTTCATTAAATAGGATTGAAATATAAAATAGAATTAATTTTTACAGATACTTCAAGAAAAATAAAATCAAACAACTTGTTTAGATCCTTAAATGAAACTTTTAATATCCGTTAGGTGGTTTTCTTATTGAGTAGTGAGTAGAACTGGGTATTGCGAGGACTTGAACAGCTTTTAAATTTGTCCTTGCCTTACCACAAAGAGCTATAGAAAATACTTATTTTCACTTTCATAAACATCAATGAAATTCACATTGTCTATAGTCAACAAATCCATTCTCTTCTCTAAACCGGTGATATAAATCTGTGAGTTAAATTAAATAGTATTTTAACACATTTAGGCTCTTTTTTATGTATTTTTTACTTTATCTTTCTTATTTAGTCATATTTATGCGTATATTTTACGTTTCAGTTTTCATCCTGTACCTAAAATATCAGAATAACAGAAATATGTAGTACTGACGTCCCTATTTTTACTTTAATTCCCAAACCAGACGGTTGAAATGGTGATAAATATAAAGTTGCATCTTTGTAGGGTAAAAATCTAATGAAATGGTCTCCACACATAAAAATTTTAATGATATAAACAACGCGTTTCGAACACGTTGTTTATATCATTAAAATTTTTATATGTGGAGACCATTTCATTACATTTTTACCCTACAATGAGTAAATACCACATAATAACTGATTGCACTACATTAGAAAGTTGCATCTATTATGAATAGTCTACATTGTGACTAAGATTATTGAATACTGCAATGACTACATAAATTTATTTATTTAGTTAATTTATTTATTTCAGTAGTCATTATTTATAATTATCAGTATCATAGAAATATTAATAAAGTGGGGATACTATATCGAAAAGATTAAATATTATTTCAGGAACATATTAGCATTGAAGAAACAAACGATTTCATTCTAGACACCAATACCATAAGTAATTAGTGATCGTAGTTTTAAAGCAACATGCCTTCGTGTTTCTATTTTAGAAGTGTAATTCAAGATTGATAGTTATTCTTTATCCTTACTAATTCTATAGTAATTCTTATCCTCTACCAGAACAGCTCTATCGTAAAGAGGTTCTGAACCTCATTCTTTTGACGTGTTCAAACTTTAACAATAATGATCGCTAGTCATTAATATTCATCCCTGAAGATAAACTGAAACTTAATATGTATTAGAAGAGTAATACAACACAAAGTAAAGTAATTAGAAACCGTTCAAAAAAGAATTGACAATTTTATAATCCATACATACAACTTTAATATTGGGAAATTTCAAGAATTTCGTTTGCACACAAAAAAAGAGTTTAATATTAAAACTACCAACGAGTTTTCAACACTTAGTGTTTTTCTTAAGAATTACATCTAAAAAATTATACACAACTGTATACTTTAAAAACATCAAAGTGAATTACTTGAAATTAAATACAAGATATGAATGTTGAATTGCAACAATGGAGTTTGCAACTTGCAACAATTGTTTTAAACAAGAGAATTAGTTTGAAAAATGACTTAATCAATCCTGACCTTTAATAAAACATGACGACACCTTAAAACATGAACCAATTTATAAGTAACAAAGATTTTTAAACACTTGCTTTATTGATATGTTGCAACAGGATGGACCTAGGAAGGACTGAAAGTTCAAGGAACGTTGTTAGAGGTGGGAGGGAGTTTGGAGGATTGTAGAAATCTTGGAAGGTATATGGAATATGGCTAACTGTACATTAGATACCTGACAATGTAAGAAATTTAATTATATATATATATATATATATATATATATATATATATATATATATATATAATGAGATGAGGGTTGACTTTGATTCTCTGTCTCAATAGAAATTTAAAATTCAGAATATGTTATAAATTATATAAAAAAAAATAAATTTTACCCTGTTGTTATTTGACATTTTACTAATCTCCCTTGAAGAGAAAAACTAAAAACAAGATAACAGTTCAAATACATGAAATAACTGAATAATGTGGATAAATAATCTTTGACCCTAAAAGTTATTAAAGTGTTAAATTAAAATTCTTCATTGTTGTTAAAAAAAAATAACTTTTTTTCCTATATAGTGAAGTACGTTAGTTGCAAAAATGCTTGATCAAGGAAATTCCTATATGCTGTGCAACATTTAATTAAAACTGGTGTTGAAAGCGGAAATTAAAAAAAAAATAGTTATCTTCCCTGAATTGCATAGCTTTTAAACTGTATTATATTAAATAGCACTATAGGTAAAAAAAATACTTATGTTTATAAAAAAAGTATATTTAATTTTATAGAATTAAACGAAACATAAATAAAATTGAACTAATAAATATAAAAATATAAATAATCTGAAATAAATAAATGCACCAAAGTTCAAATATAATATATACTATTTTTTGCAATAAGGAATCATTGTTTTAGTGTCTGAGAAATTTTTCCAAATCAAATACTATGATTAATGTTATATCGGCTCTGCTGAGAAGAGTACGTGTCATTTAGAAGAAATAACATTTCCTACTTTAGATTCGCAGTTTATTTTACTGCGTCTTTGAACTAATTTCAACTAATTCTAATCAAGATATATTGCACAGATTTTGTGACAATAATTTATCAAATATGGCAGAAGATATTGATTTAGATGTTCGATCAGTTATTCCCTGACAACAAGTCATAGAAGGAAAATAAAAAACTCTAAATGTTATTTTGTTTAAACACTTTCTTTTTTATAAAATCTCATTCAAGAAAGTAGAAACATCATTGATGTTCCACAATACTCTTAGCATTCTTTTTAATTAAAATTTGATAATTTTTAATCAAAAAGTCTTAATATTAGAAAATTGTAATTTTTAATTTTAATTTTTTTTTAATTTTATTTTTTTTAATTTTTAATCGTTTTTATTTGAATTTTAATTTAATTTAGTTGTTTGATAAAATAATAATTAGGCTAAGAGTCTTTGGTTTTATAACGTTTACTTTTTTGGAGTAAAACGCATTCGTTTTTTAATAAAAACAAAAAAAAATAAGATGCCACTTCTATAACAAGTTGGTATGAAAAAAATGAAGTTAGAAAGAAAAATTGTGAAAAGAACAGAATGTCTGTAACATAATGTTTACTATATTTTATCTTGCTACAAATTGACCAGTGATTCCTTTCTGTTCATAGAGTCATTCTGCTCTATAAGATCGAGTCTTAGTTATACGTATTTATGAACTATAATTACAATAAATAATCGTATATAATAAACCACAAAAACTCAAAAGTATACATATTTTGACCTCGTCGTTATGGGGTAGAAAGATGTGAACCACTCCGAACGCA